>JACBWW010000006.1:4663323-4919580 GCA_020086605.1 Lanius collurio | reverse complement strand
AGTGCCATGATTTAGACTTCAAAAATATTCACTGGATCTTATATGACAGAGCAACCTAATTGTGTGGCATTTCTTTGTCTGATATGTTAATTTGCCAACAGGAAAAGCAAAATACATACACACAAAGATGGAATACAGAGTTTAGAACTCAATTTATTTTACTTTATTAAAATAGAAAAAATATAAGGTACAAACTTGTTATACTATTATTTGTCAATCTCAAGTCAAAAAAACTAAAAGGCAAACAATGAAAAATACCTTACAGTTACGTTTACCTTGGTATTCATGCAACTGATCATTTTGTACCTTGCAAATCTTTATTTGTTGAAATCAGACACTTAGTTGAACTGTGATTTTCCCATCATGAATTAAAGCTGTGTTTTGATATTGTTTTTTGCCTTGAAGTGACATTTAAAACAGTTGTTGTAGACACCAACAAAATAATATTTATTGTCCTCATGACTTTTAGAAAACACTGATGTTTGTTTTGGCTTTGTGAACGGAGGTATTTCTGAACTGTCTTTAGTAGTCTCCTAGTTAACAGTTGGCTTGTGATAGATAAAGCTGAAAAACCAGCCAGTAATCAAATTGTTGTAATCAAATTGTTTACGAGAAGCATACTTTGAGTTTGTGCTTCTATTTGCTGTTGGCTGGAAACAATTTTGTAGCCTTCCTTTTCAAACTACGGTGAAAAATTAAACATTGAAAGCTCCATTGTATGGAAACAGAAAGACTTAGAAAATTCAGGTGCAGCGTTTAAGTGGATAGGTTACTGAACCACATTTATTTAGGACCTTTTTCCTTCTTGAATATTCAGGCATTTCTTACCCAGGTTTAGATTTTTCTGTGAGATTTACTCTTGGGATAAATGCTAGCTTTTATCTGATGGACCACTGAGAGTCAAATGTGAATCTCTTTCTTTTGGTGAAGAGCTGTATCTGGCAGAGTTTAGGAGGGAGTGATTGTGCTTAGGACTTTTTGACCTAGTTGAGTAGAGAGGAAGTTACCTGTCCTATTTGAGCAGCTATGCCCCTCTATTGAGGAGTTCTAGGAACCACAAGATTTCCATTATCTCATCCTGAAATGCTGGATTTGGGAGTTGTGCTGTGACTCTTTTCCCAGCCCTTTGAAATACCAAACTCATGTTGTGCTTGAAAACAAAGAAGTTGAAGAAAGTTTTCATCAACCTCTTCACATAAGGGTGTATTTCAAGCTTGTTCAATAAAAGACATTGCACTGCAAGTCCTTGTCGGGCAAGATAACAGCCTGAGTTCAATGTGCTCAGGGAATACTAATTAGTCTCTTCATGTAGATTTTCCTGGTTTGTTTTTTTTGTTTGGTTGGTTTTTCACCAAGAAGTGTGAATATTTAGCATGATGCCAACATTCTTCATGGTTTTCCAGAAGAATTTAACTGCTTCATGGTGGCTTGGAGATTCCTCTTATATTTATTTCAAGTATTTTTCTTCCAAATGAAGGATCCACATGATGTGAAAGCATAATCTGTGTGTTTAGACAAATGCTGTTCTCATCTAAAAACTGCATGACAGTGGAAATCAAGTATACTTTACTAGCTTCAGAATAATGAAGCCATTGTAAAAATCTTCAAACCAGGATGGGCACAAAGAACAGTCTTGTCTTCTGAAGTTCTGTGCAGTAAAAATTCAAGTTATGGTTGATGAGCTATCCCAGAGATGTTAGCAGTGTCAAGCAACTGCCAATTGTTTCCTGTGACAGGAAATAACTAAGGCAGCTCAGTGCAAGAAGCAGTAGAAACTGCCCATATTGTTACTGGAATTGTAATTTCCTCCTTTCTAATCATATGTTGTAAGTTTATTTGTTTTAGTCCCCAGAAAAGAACGTCTTGCTTTTATGTGGTCTCTGTTCCTTTGGTAAAAATGGTACTTGCTAATGTACACACAACTTCTCAGCAAACTGAAATATTTAGCTGGTCACTTGTATAATGCAACTGCATTGGCTGCAGAAAAGTTTGTAACATGGCAGGATGAAAAAGGGGAATAACCTTGCCATGAAGGGCTATTGAAAAGAGACACCATCTCTGGCTTTTACGTCTTCGAGAAACAAATTTCTAAAGGATGGGAAAATATTGGTAAGTATTTTTGTGCACCTGCCTATTGCATTGCTGCCAGCGATTGCTGGAGACAGAGCTGCAGCCAGGCTTTTACAAAGAACTGCTCTTTGGTCTAGTCTACTATGCCTTTTCACCTCCATCTGCTTTTATCTTTTTTATGTGTAAAATTATTGTAACAAAAATAGGCTATTTAGAAATTAAATTACATTGTGTTCGTCTGTAAGGAAAAACTACCCCTTGAAATCAAAAGCCCCACCAAGGTTTTGTCCATCTGTGTACATTACTGTAGTTGGTGATGAACATTGGTGTATGTGAGGCATGAGCAGAAAACATAAGTACCTGCTATGGTCTTAGATTCTTACCAGAAAATTTGCTTAACAAAGTGAAATCCTTCTGTTTACCTTGAAGCATATCTTTGGTTCTAGCTGATTTTGTTTTAAATCAGTAAAGTATTTTATTCTGCTTTAATTTTCTCCCAAGCAGCCTGTAATCTTTACATGCACTTCAAGAAGAGACAGTAGGTAGTTAAACCTTGTCTGTGTCTGATTTGGAAGACTACTGCAGACACTTCTGTGCAAAGTAAAAGACTCCACTGAGTCTCCACTGTAAAAGTGAGCAGCTTCTGTTCATTTTTGCATGTTCTTACAAATAGACAGCTGACAAGTGGTACCTAATAAAGTATTAAGAACAATAAACAAAAAAGGAATATAAACAAACAGTCTGAGCTTCTATTTGATACTTTTTCACTTCAGTGTTCTTTGAATCCAAGCACTGGGTATATTCAGTGATGGTAACTCAAAAAAATTTCTTGTATGCTAACTTTCCAAATGATTGCAGCCCTAGAATTCTTGGACCTGTTTTTGGAAACAAGGGTCATACAGCTTGAAATTTTGCTGGTGGTGTAAAAATGAGCAAATTATATTTCTTCTTCATTGTCTTTGATCTTGTGGGAATCACTCCTCATTTTTTCCAGGGTAGATAAGCACCACTCCAAAGGCCCTGGCAAATGAGAAGAGTCCTGGCATACAATCTACATAGTATGACCCTCAATAGACAGCCCTTAAGTTCTGTGTTATGCTGGGGAGTTCCACCACTGTCTCACCCTGTATAGTGCAAAAAAATGTTTGTGTTTGCAGATCAGATGCTCCTTTGGAAGGGTGAAACCCAGGATGTTGTGGAGCTCTCTGTGGGCAAAGCTGGGATTTGAAACTTTTGTCTGAGAAAGAAACATCGTCTGCAAGAAACAGCAGCCATCTTGTACATATTTTCTTTGTATTTTCTTTCTGTGGTAAGTACTTCAGTAGTCTCAACAGTTATTAAAACATAGAAAAAAGAATTTTAAAAATACAGGATCTTCATCCTTATTATAATGTCTCTTAATGAATTCTTCCCCTCTCCATCTTTCATCAACTTTTAAGTTTAGGTGTAAGTCTGTTCTTCATACTAGTAACTGAAGTGAAAGAAGCATGAATATCACACTTCAAAAGAATAAAGTTTGCTTCAGACTTTTTTTCATGTAGTCTTTTGGGGTTCCATGTTGCTGAGGATATTCAAGCATGGTCCTTACACAGTAACATTTATTCTGGAGCAAGCAATTTGTTTCATGCAAAATTTCAGATGTCTGGGGAAATGTTAATTTTGGATTTCTGTTGTAATGGGGTTCTGAGGAATCCTTACAACAAGTATAAGACAGCGATGGACTTGGAAGGAAAGATGAAGCGATATTTCTATAGATGTTCAGGGATGATTTATTCCTCCAGCCGCATGGCTGGAGTTCCCAGACAGACCCCAGTCATGGGACCTGCTCTCTTCCTGGGCCCCGGGCACCCAAATCACCCAATCAGGAACAGGTATGGGGCACATGTGACATGGGAGCAGGGACAGGGACAGACCCGTACCCTGCAGGGTCCCTCCCCTGGGGATTTCAGGGGAAGGCACCTCCACAATTCACCCTTGCTTATTAAATAAAAGAACATTGGAAACAGTTGGATAAACAACAAAACAATTTCAAAGGAAAGGAAGCCACTGTCTTGAGTCTCCAAACGTCCAAACACCAAATCCAAAGATTTTCTTTGGCGCATCAGAAGGGAGACAGGACTTGAGCATGCTTCAGAGGGAAACCGAGGGATTTTCCTTTTTGTACTTGTTGGAATCTTAGAAAATGACAGTTAATTCCTTCCCTCCCTCCTTTTCATCCCCCCCATCGGCATTGGAAAGGGATTAATGGCAAATGAAAAAGCCTGGTTTTGTGAGGGGAACCAGAAAGGGAAATTTGGGCTGGGCATATATGGGGGATTAAGGGGCGTGGGATCAAAGGGGAAGGTGGGATAGGGGAAAGGATAGGGATTATGGGGATATTGTTTAGCATACCTATTGCCTTTGACAGGGACACCCCCAGGGCCTGTAACACATGTGGCCTGTGGGCCCTTCCTTCCTTGCACAATTTTAAATTCTACTCTTTCTCCTTCTTCTAAGCTTGGAACATTACTTTTGGGGTTATTTTTCACAACAGCAGATTTACGGACAAAAATAGTTTCTCCAGTATTGCTTTTCAATAAGAAACCACAATTTTTCTTTACATTATACCATTTCACAGTTCCAAAAACCCTAGTTGCAATAACCTTTTAATTTTTCTGAGTTCCTTTGTTCTTGCTTTCACTTTTGGTTTTGCTCGCTCTTGCGCTGGAGCTCCGTGTGACTGCTCCACACTTTCTGGGTGTTCGCACGGCTGCACGGCCGTGCCCTGTGAGGTGTTTGCGTGTCCGCGACTTTGTACCGCCACCCCTGCCACCGCAGTCGGCTGTGGGCTAGCACAGTTCCCTTCTCACCCCCACACCCCTCTGGCTCTGCTCAGCGTGGCTCACCATGGTCACCATAGTGACTGCCACAATCACTGCTGCCTTTCTCACTGCGGGGCTCGGGCTCAGACCATCGCTCGCCACACAGCGCAGGGCGGCCATCGCTGGGTCGCGCCTCGGCCGCCACCGCCCTCCCTGCTGCCTCAGGGCGAACACCGCTGGGCCCGCGCCGCTGTGCTGCTCCTGGCTCCACTCCCACCAGCTGCGCTCTCGCTGCCGCCCCTGGCCTCACTGGCTCTCCCACGCACGGGAGCTCCCTCGCTGCTGCCCACAATGCACCGGGCGCCGTCTCCGGGGCAATGGAGGAGCCCGCGGCAACGCGCGCACTGCTCGACCACCTGTTCACTGCTGAAACAGCAGCGGGACACAGCCAATATTGCTCAACAGTCTCTGAAATCAGGTAATATTCACAGAAATAGTCTTGCATCGGCACGTTTTTTGGTTCAGAAATTAACTGTGTCCAAACATTATTCCAAAAGTCCTTGGTAAGAATCAAATCCCAAGAAACATAGAAGAAGTTTTTAAACAGCCATGCCAAAAAGTGTCTTAGCTCTTTCTGAGATTGAATTAAGCTAAAATCTACATATAGCTGTTCCAGAACCTTTTTAAGTTTAAGGCAAATGTCTCTTTGTGGTTCAGACAGCCATGAGTCCTTCCATGAGTCTGCCATCATTTAGAGATGGGACAGCAAAACGAAAGCAAGAAGAGATATCCAGAGTTACTCACGAACTATCTTCTCTAGGGATCGTTTGCCTGCATTCTCCACCATTTGTTGTAATGGGGAATCCTTACAACATGTATAAGACAGTGATGGACTTGGAAGGAAAGATGAAGTGATATTTCTTGTAGATTTTCGGGGATGATCTTATTCCTCCAGCCGCATGGCTGGAGTTCCCAGCCAGCCTCAGTCATGGGACCCTGCTCTCTTCCCTGGGCCCACCAAACCAGCCAATCAGGAACAGGTATGGGGCACACGTGACATGGGAGCAGGGACAGACCCGTACCCTGCAGGGTCCCTCCCCCCAGGATTTCAAGGGAATGCACCTCCACAGATTTCCTGGTTAAAGGCATGAAAATTATGTGATTTTTCCCCATTTTAGATTCTAGTCACAATGTGGCCTGTCATCAAAGCCTTGGTTAACTCTTTGTCCTCTTTTCATCCAGGATACTGGGTCTTCACTCTTAGATCAGTCACAGATCCTTTCAATTTGGTATAATTTCTCATACCTTTGATTTAGACACTAGTCTTCTATTTTATTTTCAGTGCAGTGCAGCCCACCTATTTTTTTTACTTCCCTCTGACTTTAGGTGAAAATGAGTAGGGAGCAAGTCTGCCCAAATAATGTGGTGCCAGACATAAAAGTCTCTTACAACCTTCCTTTCCACTGGCACTTACTGGTGGAAGATAAAGAGTGATGCAACGCATAGATCTTTTTTTCTCTTTCTTGCCTTCTGTGTATATCTTGGAGGGATTCAGCTCCTCTGGTACTTCCACCAGTTCAGGTCATCAACTTAATATTATTGACTTTAATTTATTTCTGCTTGCTGGCACATTCATTAACCACCACAAACCAAAATGCTTCAAAAAGGATTCTCTTTATCCAGTGACACAGTTCCAACAGCTTTTGCCCATACAGTGGTCCTCCTCTGGATATTTTTGTGGGTTTGGACAGAGTGCCCACTGAAAGGTATGACTGACTGCTGCAGGGAAAACAGTTTGGCTACAAGATAAGGAAATCAGTCTAGACAAGATGTGTCTCAGCACACAAAATAAGATTATTTTGCCTATCTAAAGTCCTGTTCCAATCATTTAGGAGATATTTATATTTTCAATGATGGCATCTTGTTTCTTCAAGGATTTTTATGAGAAGCAGACAGACTCCTCTAGCCTCACAACCTCCTACAGTTTGTGTAGGATGTTTGAGATTTCAGGTCCTGTGCTCAGGGCTGTGAGCCTCACTGAAGTAATTTTCTTTCAGTAGAGGAAAAATTTCCATATTCCTGATAAAGAACTTTGATGTGCAATAGCTGAAGAATTTATGTTTATTCTAGTATTAAGTATTTTAACATTTCATACTGTGGGGGCATTTGATGCAAGGTATGTCAAAAAGATGTGGGACTATTTGGGAAATGCTAAAGGCTAATGTGGACCATGTTAAGATACTACATTTTTACAGAATCTGTCAGTGCCTTTCTTGGAATAGATTTGTGCATACCATGAGAGTAACCCCTGAATATCTGCAAGACTAAACTTGTGGGTTGTTAGGCAGAGAACCTGTCATACAGTCTTGCACACACTTCTTGGACCACTTTTTCACTTTTCCGGGGAAATCTTTATTGCCTGTAGACAATCTGCCAAGGAATCTCATTTTAGTGGAAGGCGAGACTATGTCCAGCATCATTTTAGAAAACCTTGTTGGAAAGTGGTATAGCTGGAGTCACTGTGTTGAACTGAGATCCTCTCTGAAATAGGAATACAGCAGGAAAAGGTTTAGAGGATGGAACAAAAATAGGCTGCTGTGTGAGGCAGAGACAGAAAGGTCAGGCTATTAGATGCTGAGAAGGAACAAACAAGGGATGATAAAGTAGGTATAAGCAAAATTTTCCTTAGGTTCTGCAAAAGAATGAGCTCAAGGATGTTTCTGGTGAGGTTAAAATGGCAATACCCCTCAAACTGATGAAATGTATCTCTCCAAAAAGCACACAGACTTTCAGAACTCATTACTGAAGCATGTGTTTTAGCAGGAGCTGAATAAGAATTTCTGCTGCTGCCTTAAATAGAAAATAACATGCAAAAAGTTATAAAACTTCATGTTCCAGGATGAAAGTCAGACACTTCCTATTTAGGGTCAGGAAGATACTTCCTCTGGAGGTAGACTAATAAAAATTGTCAGTTACATGACTTTTTCGCTTTCTATTTCAATCCAAATATTGTCAGTGATAGTGTTTCTCTAGATGAACCACTGTTTGGCAGCTGCTCGTCTGCTTGCTTCTAAATTTAAATATCCTTCTCAAATATCTCAGACCCTACTGCCCTAAAACTCATATTTTTATTTTGTCATACACAACCATAAGAAATAACAGGAAATAATATGAATGTGTTCAGACCAGCAGGGAAACTAACTTGTTTAATTAGACTTATTTGTGGAGGGATGGTTTTCTGATAGTTTATTTTCCCTACAATACTGTAGGCTTAATTCCATCCACCCCAGGTAACAAAAGTTAGATTGAAGCAGTGGTGCCAAGTTCAGCACTGGTGTAATTTGTACATATGAGAGCAATAAAACACTCCTACATTTTTTGCACTTACCATGAGAGAGCAAACTACTTGTTAATGGTGTTACTAACTCACCTTAGTGTATGTCCTGACTTGAGGAGATAGAAAGTGGATAGGACATTGTCAGAATAGACAACAGCAAGGTAATGGGGCATCAAGCAGTCATCAGTACAGAAAGCAGAAAAAGGCAATTAATTCTTGGATGTGGGAACTCAGCACTTCTGTACAATGAATTAATGTGATTACACAGAAGCTTCTTATTGTTTAAAATATGCATCACCTGTTTGGGCATCATGTGGGAACCCTCGCATCTTTCAATTTGTTCAATAATAGCTACTGATCACCTCTTTTGTGTGTTAGGCTTACTTATCTTATACATTATAGTACTTTTACATACTTAGGCATAACCTATATACTTCACTTACTTGTACTTACTTAACACAGTACTTATACATTTTACTAGCTTATCTATAATACAGCACATGTACATTTGCAACTGCTGTGTATGAGATTACACATTACTTGATTGGCCCTTTTACTTTGTCCAAGAGCTCACACACACTTTTCAAATAATAAGATTGGCTCCTAATCCAGTGCAGCACAGTCTGCTCTATCCATTCCTTGCTGCTTTGGTATTTTAGCCTTTCAGCTTCTCCTTTCCCAATCCTAGTTTAGCACAGTTTATCTTTCAGTACCTTTCAGTCCTTGAAGCTCCATATCCAGGCAAGCAGAGTCAAGATGATGGCAGCAACAAAACCCATCCACTGATCAGCAGCCAAGTTAGTCCAGGAAATCCAAACAACAAGACAGCACAGAGCAGATAGAACCACCTCACACCTCCCTCTGTTCCTACTGAACCTTCTGGCTAGGCTTAAAAACCCTCCAGGAGCTCACCTGTTACACCTGAAGGTGGATGGCCAGGTGAAGCTGGTGAGGGTAATCTCAGCCTGATCTCTCTCTGAGGGCTCCAATAGGAATAACTAAAGATGGTTTGGCTGGGGCACACTATCATGGTTCAAAACACCTTACAACACTGGGAGTATGAGAAAATCTGCTGTCATTTTCCACAAAATAACCTCAATCAACTACAAATTGTTCCAGCCAGTTTTTTAAGTGGTAAAATATTAAGTAAGTGTGATCTTTCAGAGACACTGATTTCTGATCTGCTTTAAAAGGTAAATAGGAAAGCTATGTTTGGCATCTTCCCTGAAATACTTGTAAAGAAGAATCTCATTCACAAGATAACCATCCTCTTTTCATTGATCCTCTACACAAGATGATCTTTATGATCTCTCTGTGGTCTCTCCCTCACTATATTGGCAATGGCACATTTATTTTGGGCTGCATGGCAAAACTTAAGTCATGAAAGTTGAGGTGTGTGGAAAAAAGCTTTGGTACCCCCATAAAGCTGTGACTCTGAGTGGTAAAACTGTGTATCTCTTACTTTATTAGGTAGATTGATTACAGGGTTGTAGCTATCACCCAGCAGTTAAATCACAGGAGTATTTATTATTTTTCACTCTTTTACTTCGTCTTTTCCATACTTAAATTGCTCTCTCAAAAGAGAATTTATTTTGCATGTGCAACACTAAAATGAACTTTGCCAAACCATTATGTTACTTGAAGAAGTAACATTTCTTTACAAATACAAATATATTCCTATAGGTTTATGCAGTCAGTAACTCAAAATGTGTTTGATACAGTACAGACATAGACATAGGATCTTTGTTACATTTGAAAAACACCAACTTTGAAATCAAAGGGTTTGGTTCCTGTTTACATGGCTGTGCCAAGAGGCCTCATAGTGGCTGGAGAGGACATGGCACAGACTTCCTGGTCTTGAGTGCTGAAGCATGAGATCTTCAGAGTGTATGACTTGTCTTCTGGCCTGGGTGCAGCCGAGCACCTTTCCTGGGTGTGTGCTGTGGAGCTCAGCCCTGGTCTTTGGACCTTTTATTGGAATGTTTCAGCTGGTTTCTCCTGGCAGTACCATGTGGATTTCCTTGCATTCTTAATATTGTCTCACATCCATATTACTACCTGATTGAATTTTTTTTTCAGGATCTGACTATGTCATGATTTCATGTGTGTAGGTGCATTTGTATTACTTCATCATTCAAAATGCTGAATAAAGCTACCTTTTATCACACCCAGAGAAGTGTGCTTACCCAGTTTGTGCACACTGGAGTTGCACGCATTTTGAAGCAATGTCTCTTCAGTGTGGAGTAGAACTTCTCCAAAAAGTTTTGAGCAAGGTCATTACTGTAACAGCAATTTTCATTCCCTATTGTGAGTGTTCAATGCTCCAGCAATAACTTATTAGTAGAGATGCTTCTAATTTGCAGCCCCCTGGAGTAGGAGAAGCTTTGCCTCTGATACCCACTTAAGATTTACTAATCTTACTTACTTCAGATTAGTAAATTTCATTTATTAGGTATCCTTATATATGTGTGTTTATATATATGTATATAAGAATTAATGGGCTAAATTATTTAATTGGGGTTGTGGCTTAATTTCTGTTTATATGGTCACGATTTCCAACTCCACTCTATTGTTGTTCAGCTGTAATATTTTCTTCACTTTGCAGCCAACTTATTGAAGTAATTTTCCACGGAAGGTTCTGAAACAATTTATTTATGAGTTCATTGTCACCCTCAGACAGAATATTCTGAGATGACATAATACATCTGTACATAGCATTTCTGTATTTTCCTATGCTTTGTTATTTTCTCTATACTTTTCTCTTTAAAAAATATAAAGTACAATAATTATTTTATTTTGTGCTATAATTCTGTAAGAAGACACATAAAAGCTCTGCTCCATTTTTGAAGGTTTTGGATTAATTCCTATAGTGCAAAAGGTCTAGGTAATTTCTGATAAATACAATTGAATGTATAAGGCAACTCCATACTTCTTATGTTTATTTTATCTGGATTTTTCATTTCAAAGTGGTTTTGAGACTATTTTCATTGTTGGGAAGAGAAGTGACTCTTTAAAGAATTCTTCAATGGCTGAGTTTACAGTTAGCATGACATACGAGCCTCATTTCCTCATTTGTTACTATTTAAAATGTATACTTATCCTCCCACTCTTCCTGAAAAAGTTCTGTTTCTTGTAGATTCTCTGCCCAAAAACTCTATAAAAGCCAACATAGCTCCTTAATCTGACAGAGTGCAGTCCCTTTGAATAATGAATAGGAACAGTTGATGCCTGTGAAGGTCATATCTGCATGAACATTTGATAGAGGTTCCTGTGGCAATGCTGTGCATGTTCTGTGTACCAGTCAGGCACTCTGAATTTCCTTATAGTTATGGAGAGGAATGGGCACTTCTTGGGTGCATTTCATCTGCACTGAAAGCAGAAATGTTAAAGATGTGGATGGGTTGCTCTCTCTGCCTGTGAGTTTCCTTTGTTCCCTGGTCCTGAATTCAATCCCTGAGGCTTAGCTCAAAGCTTCTCTGAGCTGCAATACCTACCTACAATTTTGGTACAGCTTGCAAAAGTGACTGGGGTGCAATGCCCAGACATCCTACTTGGTGGAAATAAGTATTATTCACTTGATGGGGCTGCATTTCCTGACTTCATGGATTCCTTCTTCACCCCAAGCTTTGCACCAGGGGTGTTCTCAATTGTAGAGCTCATTCTGCACTTAGAATATTTGTAAATTACACTACATTACACTGCAACACAGGTTGAAAGTACAGTGTTTTTCATCCCAGCTGCCTCTTCTTTTTTTATATCAGTGCTATTGTGTGATCTGGACTTGTGAGATTTGCATATGTGAAAACTCTTACCCTGGGTTTAGTCATTCTAACAAAACTGCAAGCAGACACAGTGTATGAAGAACAGGAATACTGATTTGCAGAGTGCCATTTAATGAAAACTTGCCAAGGGTATCTTCTAGAGATTTAATGAAATCCAAAGTTGTTTGTGATGACCCTGTAATTAAAAAGAAAATGTTCTCTTGTGGTCACTGCTGTGTTGATATGTTTAGTTGTGGCAAATTAAGTTGCATCTGAAATTTAGTTTCCTTCATCATGTTTGCTGGAAGATCCACACAGAGTGTTTTAATGTGTTTCCTCATCTTAGCTTTCATTGAATTCCTTTGATTTCTATTACCTGAGGTTTGTAAAATCATTCTGATTTTTTTGCTTGTTTTACTTTGAATTCCAACCTGAATTCTGCAACATTTTATTATTCTTACTTCACATGTAAATCATTGTTTTCTCCAATAGTCCTTTAAAGAAAGCATCAGGAAAATGATACTCAACCTTTGTAGAAAACTGTCTCCTAAATGGAGAACTATTTTCAGTCTTGAGACAAAATAGCTACTCTCCAGTTGCTTTAGAGCAAATTTAGTTACACTTTTTTTTCTAGTTTGTTTGTTTTTGGTTTGATTTGATTTTTTTTTTCTGACAGAATCATAGGTAAAATAGTGGATTTGGTTCCCAGGAATTTTTAAATGTGTCAGTGATTTTTTTTCTTCTTCAGAGCTTTTATGAAGGAAAATTTCTCCCAACAGGGGAGAAAAAAAAAGCCAAAATTTTGATGCTACTTCTATACTTTTGCAAGCAATGTTCCTGCTCATAGTGTCCCATATTGATTTTATAGTCCAGACTCTGTCTGTGATAAATTTACTTGGTAGAGCTATTTCACTAAAATACAGCAATTAACAGGGAAATCATGTTCTTAAGATTTAGCAATTGGTTAATTAAATACAGCTGTCCACTAGCTAAGTCATACATGATTTTAATATAACCTCTGTTTTTTTCTAATTTGTCTTTTCCTTGTTCTATCCTAATGCTTAATTAAAGCAATCAGTTTTGGTTATAAATTGACATAAATTATGAGGAATGCATGAGCCCGAGCTAATCTTGCTGCACTATGTTGAGAGCATAGAACATGGTCAAGGCTCTCCAGTGACTCTTCTTACTGCACAGAGAAAGGTTTGGAGATTTTTCAGAACATGTACTTTCCTTATCTGCAGGAGAGATATGAATGGAAACATCAGTACTGAAAATAGTTTTGATCCGAACTGTAAAATAGTATTTCCCCTTTAAAATAATTTTTCATTGCGGGTGAGTTAGAGCAGACAGGTTGTCAGGTTATTGATGTTGCAGTGACTTCTTCAGAAAACAGACTAGGAGCAGGGGGAAGAAAGGTACAAAACCTGAGTGGGGACATCTGAAAAAGAGCTTCATCTTCCTACACAAGTAATGATGAGAACACACTCAAGTGTTAGTGCCTACTCTGAGCTGTCCTTGGGAGTGACTTTCCCCTTTTCACTGACTGCCAAGGGAGATAGGAAGGGTGGTTTTCTAATTTAGGCACCTAAGTCAGGTACTGACAATTGGTAGGACAGGAATGATGACATAGTAATGGTCTTGTCCTTATGAATTTTTCTGTGAAATGTGCTGGCCAGCAAATACTTGCTGATGTCCATGTTGATGAGGACTCATGAAGTTTAGAGCAGGAAATTGGAGATGACACCTTGGTGCCACCAAACTGCAATACTGACTCTGTTGGATTTGGTATTTCACCCATTGCTATGCAATGCAGCAAGACATACATTCATCCTGTCCTATCCTTCCTGATTGGTGCTCTCTGTGAGCACTTTGGGATGTGTGGGGAAAAGATGATCAGATCCACAATTTAAGTTTACCCCACTTGCACAGGAAGAATTCAATTATCTCTATTATTGCAGGGAAACACAGAGGTGAATGGAAGATGTTACTAAGAAATGAATGTGGAAAGCAATTTGTTGTTTCCATGTCCAAATCTGTATGACAGTGGTACTCTCTTAATTGAAAACTGTGTTTTTCTTCAAAAGAAATGGAAAGCCTGTCTTTTCTACCTCACAAAGTTAATTCTGGTTGCTAAAGGAAAAAGTTTTTGAAGAGACTTTAATGATTATTAAAGTCTCCTTTTATTGAGAGTTTCCCCTGCATCTCTTGCAATAGAATTAAATCGTGGTCTGAGCAACTTACTGGGCATATCCTTGTATTTTCCTTGAGATCAGAGATCACACAGATGGATTGACCAGAATACTCCACTCAGAGGGTGAGAGCTTGCCAAGGGGTACATCTGAGGGCATGTCTGGGCTGTGCATGATGTTAAAAATCCTTACCTTAGGTCTGAATATGTGCCTGTTCCTGGCTCTAGATCTGGTGTGTTGAGGGTTGGTCTGGTGATGCACCAGAATCCTTTGTGTCTATGCCCCCATTGTGTTAATATATTACCCCCAGATTTTTATGTAAAACTGTTGGGTAAGAGCTAATAGAAAGTGGCTCATCAGGTTCAAAGTGATGTCTTATTCCTGAAGAGAGAAATAGAAATTTTAATGGAGTTATTCAGCAACTTAAATATTAACATTTTCTCATAGATCTTGCCAGAAAGAATAAGACAGCTGTCATGAAACAGCACACAGAAGATGGTCTACAAACTCCCCTGAACTTTTACTTCAGTCACCTTCTAATCCTCCTGCTACCACTGAACTCTGACTGCCATCTTAAAAGAAATACAATTGTGGAAGCGGGATCAGCTACTGACCAAGGCTTTCTTTCCTGAATTTTGCATTTGTACCTGCATGTGCTGTTCTGGCTGTCCTAGCAAGGTGAGATCAAAGAAGCACCTTTCCTATATCCAGGAGAGATTAGTTGCTGAGGAGTATGCTTTTAAAAAGTAATTATTTTCCCTGAAGTTGGCTTGTGTGACTCAGCCAGACACAGAAAAGGGAGAGTATGTGGGTGAGCGGTTTGCACAGAATTATTGCACTCTCTCAATATTCTGTGTTTCTTGTCATCTGTCCATAGTTTCAGAGAATCCAAAAATTAACCTTGGATAGGAAGCAAAGCATGGTTCTTAAATGCTTATTTTTCTTGTGTACTTTTATTTTCTGAGATGCATTTCTGAAAGTACGCTTAACTAACTTCAAAAAACATGTGAGATGTGATTTACACAGAGAGGATGACATGAGTCCCTCCCCAAAGCGCTGTGCACAGAAGTGCCATGTCTAGCTTGTCTTGCAGGAAAACAGAGATGGATGTTTGTGCCCTCTCTGGGCAAAACTCTCCTGAAGATACTGGTACTGTATTTTTGGGAGGGGTTACTGTGTGGTTTCTGTGGGAGTCTTTGGGAAGGCTTTATGTACTATTAATCATTTTTCATAGGTGGCCCCTCAGAACATGTGAGAGCATCTTCTTAATGAGAGAGACAAATGCAGATACCATTTAGTTATCTGACAAGACCAGTGTAGGTAGAAGAGGAAAAATAAAGTTGGAGTGAAGACACAGGGGAGCTCCCTGCAGGGGAAAACCTTCTGGAGTGTTTTAGCAACTTCACTCATAATCTAGCAGTATTTTGGTGGCAAAAGAATAACATGATATGGCCAACACCAACAACAAGGAAAAAGGCCATTTAATTAGGAACAGAGTGGGTGCCATGGAAAAAGAACTGGGAAACAATAGCAGAAAAGCAACCTGGAGTGTAGAGTGGTGAGAAGCCAGGTGAAACAATAAAAAGGTTTACAGCACAAAAGAAGACAGAAGACAGAGGTGAGAAAATATGAGAGGCTGGAGAAGGTAGGAAAAGGGACTAAAGAGTTGGTTATTTATTTTCAGAAAGGACAAAGACAAAATAGAATAAGAGAGGTAATTGTAACCAGAAAGACGTTAAGCCAGAAATAGAAGAAAAGGGATTTTGTAAGAACAGTAGGGTTAAAGAAATGTTCTCAGAGATCAAACAGTAAGTAAGTTTAGTAAAATGTTTGAAAGAAAAATGGAAGAATGAAGAAGAAAGTTACATAAGGCAGAATTAATAAGGAGAGTGAATGAGTAAAGGAGAACAAAGTCAAGGGAGAGAGTTTCTGTGTTCTAGGAAGCTTGATTCTGACCTATTTTGATATAAAGTGTCTTTAATGTATTGAACAGACAGCATCAAGGAAGCTTTGGGGGTTTGGGGAAGCCAATCTGGCTGAATCTAAGGGACAGTGGTGCTACCTGAAGCTCTGCAATGGGGAGGGCAAAGGGTGATTCTGAACTGTCAACCCCAGCAAGTAAGCCTCACTGACCTTCCCAAACTTCCATAAGGACTTTTACCAGGCTCTCTCTACCTGGTAACAGGGAGACAAGGGGTCAGGTTTCAGTTTTTAAGGTACAAAAACAGTGCCTCAGAGCACAGCTAGAAAGTGGTAAAGTCAAGTCACTTCCTGGGCATCCTTATTTGCCAAAATGGGATGAAGTGAATTAGGCTTACCTGAATAGTACTGAACACACGGATGGAATCAGAAGGAGGAAAGAATAGAATAATAAAATAATTTAAATGAAAAGGGGCCTCTGCACAACTCCAAAATACAACTAGTACTGCAACCTCAGGCACCTTGGTGATGCCTTGCAGGATTCATTCCAGTACTCCAGAGTCTGTCTTGGACTGAGGAGCCTGAAATCACACACAGTATTCCACATGAGGTTTTGCATCAGAGGCAGAGGCTTTGAGGCTTATGTGCAGATAAACCCTGAAGGTTATAAAGTGAGTGCAAATGTTGGAAAATATCTGTAGCTACTCTGTTATTAAATTTTCAAAATACAGGCATTTCCATTTTAGCATAACTGCATTCAGTGTTGTAACTCTGATCCAAGAAAAATAAACTTCTAATAGTCTAAAAGCATACAGTTTAAAAACTATGCCCACTTAAGAAGTAATTTCTTTAATTTGGTATTTAACTTCTCCCTTCTGTCAGATTCCAGAGGGTTTTTTGTGAGGAAAGGAAGTTTTGCCGTATCACATCTGATATTACAGAGATTGAAAATAGCAAAAAAGCACCAGCCAAATTTAGCATTACCTTGTGCTCAACCATGTTTCTGCTGATCTACTCTTTTACTATGAAATAATACAGTTTAGTGTCATATATTTATTATTCACCCACTTTTGATCAAACAAACCCCTCTTACTTGAGGCAAGAGAAAAGTCTATTAAACATAGACATAGACAAAAAATGACTCTGGATATTTGTCTTTTTCGGGGGTAATGTTAGAGTGTGGAGCCAAAACTTCATTCAGAGGCTGCCCTGAGGCCCCTTTGGGGTTACATTTTTTTAAAAAGCAGCCAATAACTCTCGCCTCCAGAATGGCAAAATTCATTTCACTGACTCATCTTTCCAATAACAGTCACATCATCCCTTTGAAAACAAGAAACCCAAAGACCAAATCCAAACAATTTCCTTGAATGGAGTGTCAGTGAGAGACTGAGCTTTTATTTTACCTACTAGCTCTACAGTGACAGTCAGAGGTGTCTGGGGGCATGTCAGGGGGTGAAGGAATGCACATGAAATAAAATTGTGGTAGGTGCTACTTTATGGCATTAGAATCTCTATATCCTTAAGCAAACCCTGCCGTTATCCCAGGGAACTTTTGCTCTGCATTACCCAATGCATACCATTTGCATTCCAAATACTCATTACATAAATATTTGTCATCCTTGCTTGTTTTGCTACGAGATGTGTAAGGTCTTTAGGGCTGTGCCTCGTGATCTGGACACTGGGTTCATTTAGTTGTGTTTGGGTCCGCTTCCCTATGATTTCTCCCATGACTTTTGACTGTTAGCAAAGTTTCTCTGTTCTTCAGCTCATGACTTGTAAAATAGAATCCAGGGCTCTTGCTGGCCAAAGAAAAAGCCATTAACCCTTATGGGGATCTTGCATATCCAGGTAAGAGGCTATATCCAGAGGATTTAGGAAGACCAGTAGATCTGTTAGAATAAAGGGCTGATATATTGCATAAGGCCAGACATAGCCCTCTCTGATTGGGGGTGTCCCTTTCACCAGGCACATACATACCCACCATGCAATGAGAAAAAGGATCTTCAGTTTTTCCCTACAAACATACATTCATGCATTAAAACTTACATACCTGCCTGATCTAGTGGAAGGTGTCCCCTGCCCATGACAGGGGATTTGGAACTAGATGATCTTTAAGGTCCCTTCCAACTCAAACCATGATTCTATGATTTATTGGCCATCTTTCAAAAAATAGCCACTGTCTATGTCTCCAGTGGTCCAGTTAATAAATTTCTGAACACTATAAAATGCCCATGAGTATAAAATGCTCCTGATAGAGATGTTACAAGCTAGATACAGGATATGATAGGTATCAGGTTGCATGCAATTTTTTTGCATAGTCCAGTGCACCTGAAAGAGCATCTTTAACCAAAGAAAAAAATCACATTTACCACAGTCAGATCAGTAGATGTGTAGCTGGCATGTATACATGAGGGCAAGGTGGTGCATCACAGGAAAGATTTAAGACTCTTTGTAATCTGGTCATGTTAGTATAATTTACTCTTAGCCTAGTGGAACTGAATAATAACCTGCCTTACAGAAAGGATGCTCTGAAGATACACTCTTTTTTAACCACCTTCACTAATGCATATGAAAGATAAGATGGTATCTCACACTATCATGTAGCAGAAATCAATGAGCTTACATTTCTTCACTGTGGTATCTGCAAGCACCAAAACACAGGACACAATTGTTACCCTCTCCTGAGCTGATATCAGTGTGGCCATTTTCACAGTGATATTCTTTGAGAAGCAGAGAGACGATTTTCAGGTCATTGAGGTCTTTGTCGTCATTCTTCTTTTCTTACAGATTTTTCTTTGAAGTTCACAAAGTGGGGGATGAGAAGCAGCACTGACACATGGAGAGAGAAAAGGCATTACTTTTTCAATCTCAGGGTCTTTCTCAAGATATTTTAAGATCAAGATATTTTCAGTACATAGAAATATAATTGGAGGTGACGTTTACCCTTTTCAGAAATTTTCAATGGGCCCTGGCTATTTCCATAATGCTTACTTTAGAACTGAGCCAGTTCCTCACAGAAGAAAAATTTAAAACAAATGTTTGTCTCTTTGCTCAGTACCTATTCTTTTTTAGACTTCGAGAGAGTTTGCTTGAAACATAACAATTTTGCGAACAGCATGAACATTGTGTCACTGTTGGCAACAACACATGATATCATTGTTCCTTGTAAGGTGTTTTTATTTGGTGCTGTTTGTGTTGTCTTGTGGTTCCCCTTAGTCCCCACCCACACCTGCTGCTGTGTCTGCTCTGAGGGATGGAAAGATAGATTTTGTCTAATTTTGCCACCCACTCTGAAGTTGTTGGTTCATAACCTCTGCTGAGACTCTCTACTTCATGCCAGATTTTGAGAATGGCAAAGAAGCCAAACAGCTGGCTTCTTAAGTGTTGAGCCCGTTCTCCACAGAAAATTCCTTACAGAAAATTAAACCAATCACCCTCTGAACTCACTATATGTATGGCAGTGGCCTATTATGGTTAATTTAATTTTCCTTTTTTTTTCCTATCCCTGCTCACATATTTGTACATATGCCCATGCACGTATACATACACATACACTTTTTGAGGACTAGCAGAGCAATTCAGTGTTCTCATTTTTATCCCCCCTCTAAGCTGTGAAATTGTTAACAATGCTGACAATTAAATCAATATCACTGGTGTCTAACTGGGAACTGCTGAAACTAGAAATCAAAAACTGCAGTTTGGTGCTTTACAAGCTCCTTCTATTTCTGCATCAGGCATCCACATCCTATACTTTGAGGTCATTCCAAAGGCACCACAAAGACAGGCTTTGCTTTTTAGAAAAGAAAATAATGCAAGAGGTTTTTGAAAAAGCATTAGGTTTACTTGCTAATGAAATAAAAAGGCAGAGATGGAGAATCTCTGCAGGATTTATCTTCATCCAGGTCCTGTCCTGTTTCCCTTGGGAAATAGAGGTCGTGGTGTATTTCCTGAAAGCCTTGCACCACACTGACTACAATAACATTTCAGCCTGGTATGAGCTGCCTATGTGTGTCTGTTTAGCACAGAAAGACTCACAACTACAGCAGCCCTGCTCCCTGTGCCGTGGCTTGTAGGACTCCAGGGCAGGCTGCCTCCGGCTCCCCGCTGCTACCCTGCTGACAGCGCTGCAGGAATCCCCACTCTGCCAGCTTTTGGGAGCTGCCAGACCTAAGAAACCCTAGAACTGAATGAGAAGGGAACAGAATAAATCCAGAGCTTTGTGATCTGGGTCCTGTTCAGTCTTGCCTTTCCCCAGCTGAATTTGGTCAGTACCAAACAAGTTTGTTAGAAGTGTCACAGGATGTTTAAAGGGCAAGCATTAGTCATGCTGGTGCAGAGCAGTGTGGTGAGACTAATATGAGACTTGATTCATAACCTGGATTAACTGAGGGTACTTTTCATTGAGAAGGTAAAAGGGGCAGCTCTAACATGAAAGAGTACATAACACTTAGCAACTGTTCCTCTCCCACAGAGAAATCAATTTGCGGTATATGAAACTGAATTAAGATGACAGTGCCCGTCCTCATGTGAAATAACATGTGACTTGGTGTTGGCAGTTATCTCCATCAAGGACATAGTCTTCATACAGATGTTCTCTGCTTTATGGAAATTTTAAAGCACATGAAGTTGGGGAAGATGAATAAAAGTCTCTGCAACTCAATTTGCTTTGCAGAGGAAGATTTCATGCTAGAGTCACTGGCCTGAATGAGAGACAAAAAATAAAAATTTCTTGTTTCAAAGCTCTAATGTGAAAAATGCAGCAACAGCTTTGCCCTGTACTTTGACCAATTCTACAATGAATGGTGACATTTGACAGTCTTCTCACTGTGAAGGGAAATTTAACACAACTATGCTGGTGTCTTAAAGGTCAACTGTCCCTCTGTGACGTTCCCTTCTTTAGTAAGAGGGCTGACATCACTGCATGTGGGAACAGTCATGCTCATCTCAGGGTCTGCCCCTAAACAGCCCTCACTACTGTGCACAGTTGTGTGAGTCCATTAACACATCTCTCTCAAATGCCTGTCATTTTAATTTCAAGTTCTTTTAGAGATCAAGTTTATTTTAATCCCATACAAATCTTCATTCCCTTTAATTTTTAATGTGGAAAATTACTTGCATCAGAAATATACTGAGATTGCAGGAAGAGCTCACAGGATCATAGAAATGTTGGTTGCAAAGGGCTCTAGTCTGACCTCCCACTTAAAGCAGGAATATCATTGATGCTGGGTCACATGAGAAGTAGTTTTGCGCAGTCAGGTCTTGAAAACCTTCCAGGCTGGAGATGCCCCATTGTGTCTGGATCCTTGCTCCAATACTGCACTACTCGCCCAAGGAAGAAGCTCTTTATGCCAGAGGCAAAAAATTCCAGAGCAATAGAAGTTTCCCTTGTAAATGGGTTTTTTGATTTGTCACATGGATAGAGTCCTCCATTTGGCACACACTCAGCTGACTGGAATGAGTTGATGTTGCCTTTCAACAGTGTAAATTACAAACCTGTTATGAACTTAGAAGGCAAAATTCATGCCTGCAATGATTTGTAGCAAAAAAATCATCTGTGCAATGACATCATCAAACCATACTGAGCACTTCTGTTTGCTTTTCTGTTTACTTTTTGCATAAATAGGTGGAAGTCCTTGGAAGAGAGCATGGAATGAGGTAACTTTGTACAGGGTGGAAAGCTTAGGCTGTTGCTGTCTCTGTTGCAGTGGGGGAGAGGGGCATTTGATTCCCTGTGTCTTTTTCAGACCTTTCACTGGGCCACTCTTTCCCTATGGAGCAAAAAGGTGGTTTTTCAGACAGGTATCTAACCAGGACTCTGCATCTAAGCTCCCACGAGGGCTTCATTAGCCACTGCATATCAGCAGGTCTGCCATCATCTCTATGAAAGGCTGTGTGAATGAGGCTGTCATCTTCAGCCATCAGGTGATGGCCTCTAGTGGTAGCTAGTGCTGGGTGGCATAACTTGCCATGGGGGTGGGCTATGAGCTGTGATGTCACAGCTCTCCTGCTGCATTGTGGTGTGGGGAGGTACTGGTAGCTCTGCTGGAGATGCTGGTAGGTCTACTGCTGGTTTTAGAGAAGGGTGTTTCATTTCTTGTCTGTGGTTGTGGAGAAATGTTGCTTGCACTCTTCAGCAGCTGCAGTGCAAGAGGGCTGTGTGTCATGGTAAGTGAGAGGATCTCTCGGTGCAGCTAATCTTGCCAAGTGCTGAGGAGTTTGTCATGATCCCGAATCGCTACCTTACACAGACCAGTTACTCAGCATAGCCCATGGGTGATTAAATCCAAAAGGTCCCTAAATACTTCACCTGGTCTGACTGGGGGAAAAAGCCAAGAGAGTGCATAAAACAATCTAGTATCACTACATATTATATAAATCTTCTCTGTCTGATGTACAAAAGTCTCGGCAATCTTTATTTGTTGCTTGTGTGCATCTACACAGATGCTTCTGCTTCTCTGCTAGGGGAGGAAGTACCAAACTTCTTCCTCTGCCTGGAACTGCCAGTGGGCTGTCTCCTACACCTCTCTGCAGAGGAACTGGTTCAAAATTTCAGTTCTTCTGAGATGTCAGACTTGGGGTTTTGCACACATAACATTTGCAAGTCTTACTTTGTAAAAAGCAGCAAGGGTTGCTATGATTTAGCCATCATAGTTCAAACCTTTCAATTTTTCCCATAGCTTGTGTTTTAACACTGTTGAAGGACTATGCCGGCTCCTGAAGCCATATGTGTAGTTCCTGTTGACTTTAATAAAAACTGTTCTGGGTATCTGAGACAGAAGTAATTTCATAACATTGTTTTCCTTTCTGCCCCATATTGCTGTATTCTGTACAATCTGTTTAATAAACTCTTTTTTCCCACTGGAGATTCTCTGCAATCCACAGTGGACTGATGACTGCAAGCCAACTGACTTTTTCATTTGAAATATTTTAGCTGAATATTTGGGTCACAAAGAGTGAGATCTCAGGCATAATTTTGCTTTATGGATGTCCACCTGCCTTCTCT
Source organism: Lanius collurio (assembly GCA_020086605.1). Taxonomy (NCBI): domain Eukaryota; kingdom Metazoa; phylum Chordata; class Aves; order Passeriformes; family Laniidae; genus Lanius; species Lanius collurio. The sequence continues at coordinate 4,896,496 of JACBWW010000006.1, read as the reverse complement.
GAATTCTTCACAGGATCCAGCTTGCAGTGGTCACCTGGAAAGTTCATGCTGTCCGTTTTGCTTTTGGTTTTTTAATGGCAGGAGAGACAGTTGCATCCCACTTAAAGCTGAGTTTCAGACACCTCTGGAGCAAAAGGTGCTGATCAGGTGAAATTCCCCTGTGGTCCACACTATGATTGCTAATGTGGGCTACAAACATGGGCTGTGTGGAAACTGTCAGTTTGCTTTTCCCGGAGGCACGAGCTGGGATCACACTGCTGTGGGTGTCACTGTGATGTAGAAGTGCTTGGATATGAAAACAACAGTCTCTGTGCCATGACCTGTGCATTTGTCAGGGAACAATGGGGTGTTAAAATGGCAGGGACACATAGTTGGGGTGGCCACACTTGCTGGAGATTAGAGCCTTGTCACACTGTGCAGCCCCAGCTCTGCAGCCCCTGCTGGGTGAGATTTGTGTTCAAGGCATGCAAGGAGCAATTATTCCAGTACTGAGTTTGCAGGTAACAAATATTTTGGCCAAGATTTCAGTTGGAACTTCTTAGTTGTTTTTATTTTATTTCCTACATTTTTGAGCATAGTAATGCAGATGTCCACTTTCAGCCATACATCAACCTGAACCTGAAGTCTCAAGGGTGTTTGCGTGTTCAGGCTGGTTTGTTTCTGTTTCCTTTCAGTCCTACCATTCTTCCAAAAATCTTCTGTCCTTGGGAAGACTGAGGGATTTTCTTGGTATTCCTCTAGAGGAAATGTACATGTAAAATCATGGAGATATAACCACTCCCTGGGACTGATCTCTGCTAACTCCGCTGTCATTTCCCTCAGACGGTAGCTCTTTCTGGGTTGCTGTCAGGGAACCAAGCATTTCCTTCCCTTTCATCTCTCCCCTGAAGACTCATTGGAAGCAGATGATGACTACAGGGTAACAGAAACCTTTTCAAAGGCAGGTGCTTGCTGCCCAGGACATGAAGCAGGTTAGTTTTCAGTGAAGGCTTCACTGTTGCTCACGACAGACAAAAGTTCAGTAAGGAGGAGGCTTTCCTTCATATATAAGAAATCTGTTGCTTTTAAAATTGAATTTATTTTCTATGGAAATGTCATTTCTAAGGGTGAGTGGCTGATGAAGCCTTTTCATCCCCCGTGACTAATCCTAACGCTGCCCACATCTGTTGTGACTGAACATTTTACCAAGTCACGGTTGCTCAGTGACTTATTTAAAAGGGTGTAGGTGACTCAGTTCTAGCGACCTTATGGTGAAAGGTTATGCCATGGTTAGCCTCAATTAAGTGAATTACAGCAGGGGTGGTTGTATCTTCTGGAGTAAGACCTCCAGTCATGGGCTACAGGGGTCAGCCAGGGCAAGCCAAGGGAACTTTGGCTGACAGTATTAATGCCAGATCCCTCCGGTAGTCCAGGAGATGGTGGTAATCCAGTGCCTGATGTGTGCGTTGCATCTAGGTGAAATGATGAGAAAAAAATACGTTTTGGAAGGACTTTTTCTGGGTAGCACGAGGCCAGGGATTCCACAGGGATGAGTCTATGTTCTCCTTCAGCCTTGTTGAAGCTTGAGGAAGCTGCTCATGCAGGCTGTTTGCACTTTTCCATCAGAAATGTGGAGCTGGGGGAAAACATAGACGTCTCTCAGCTCCGGTACAAACTTCTTGCCAGATAGGATTACAGAAGAATAGGAATTCGGAAGATTTATTTTGCTGTGTAAATCTGAGGTTTGTCTTTTTTTAGAAATTAATCAACTTAAAAGTAATGGATTTTAACCTATGGAATAGCTGAGATTGTTATTGAATTCTCCATGATTTACTCTACTTTGTCATGGATGCTTCTTCAGGGTATTTCACAGTCTAAACTCATAACAAATGGAGGAAGGGTCTTGAGAAAAATTTATGTTATCACTGAGGAGGTAGAACAACTTCTTAGCACCCTTTAATCCCAAAGAGAGAGAAAGAGTCAGGGACAATCCACCAGGCTTCACTGCTGCTAGAATTGTAGATGAAAATAAAGGCTTGCAGGGTCCTACTACAGACAGTAGAAAGGAAAGGTGTGCTGCGGTTACTTTCTTGTGGTATACTAGCAATTGAAATCAAAGGGAGGAGGAGGAGAAGAAAACAAAGGATGGGAGTCCCTGAGCTGGGAAACCCAGAATTATTGCATGTGCTACTCAAGGTCAGCATGCATGGGAAGGACTGAATAGTGCTTTGGTCTAAAAGCACTAAAAAATTATCAGCTCCCACAGTCAACTCTGTAGATAACTGCAAGCATTTTCTAAGTTAATGCTATCATTCTATCAAGATGTTGTGGTCTGAAGATCTAGGCTAGCCATAGCTTCAGTGCTGTATTGGGATGATTATGGCAAGGGTGCTTAGGGCTCCCTTATTGGGCAAGGCAAGTCCCTCATATGATTGTTGATAATATTTTAGTGATGGAATAATAGCTATAGGACTTTGCATAAGATTTGATATTACTGAGAAACATGTTTATCCAATTGCTCTCAGGCAAACTTTTGGTATGTAAGGGAAGTCAAATAAAACATCCCCCTGCTGGCATTCCAACTGTTTAGCTCTTGCTCTGTTATTTTCTAAATTTATTTTGTAACCAAAGCAAAGCCATTGATTTTCTTAAATCATTCTCCTGACTAAGCAAGGGGCTGTGTTATCTCTGATATGCCAGGGAAGCATTCTGTCCATATCCATCCTGGAGGGTGCAATGATTCATAGACATTCTAAAAAAGAAAAAAGCTCGAAGTGAAGAAATTAAGTTAAATTCACAAGAATCAGGCTGAGCTAGCTGCTTCATGTCACTAAGATGTTGATGTGTTGCTCTGTGTTACTGAAATGATGGATCCTAGCTTTAAAGCTTCCACACTTTCCTAATTTTGTCATTCCCCCAAATCAGAACCACAGGTGACTTCTTTGTAATTGTTTCTGGCAGAGTTGCTGCAGAGTGAGTGTTCAAAGTGCAGAACTAACTGTAGGGTTCAATGCTGTGTTTAAGGTCTAGCTTTTTAATAATCTGAAGAGAAAATTGAGTCTCTTTATTTGCGGACCCTAAAGGCTTGAAATCCACCTTAAAAAAAGTATCTCAGTTTTGTGGCTCAGGCTACTTCCTGATGTGATCTCAAAAATTGCTATTTAGTAATTATATTGCATGAGTAACATAATGGGGTTTCTTTATTATCATGAATGTCTACGACCAGAAGTGTTTCTTTTGTTACTTGATTTTAATTGACTTCACATTAGAAACAGGGCTCATGTGAATTTGCCCCAGGCACTTGTAATCTAACTTGGGTGTCACGGCTGTGACACTTACAGGATGTGGCAGGAGCATAAAATGACTTACATGAGACACTCCAGGGAAATAACGAGGAGAAGGTGAAGGGAGACACTTTCACAGTGCCTAGTTGGGAAAGGCAGAGTCTTCACATTGTCTCATACTCCATGGGCAGCGCTGGGTCCTCTTCTCAAGTCATCATTGACCAGGTGCTGGCAGGATGTGCTCCCCGGCTTTTTCAGCAGAAATTCCCATGTCAGTTCAGAAGAGCCAATTACAAGTCCCTTTTTTGTCTTAAAGGTCACAAGGGTGCTGAAAGCTGAGAAGTGAGTTGTAGCCTCTTGACTTTGAATGCCCACTTGTTTTGCATATCCCTTGGCAGAGATTTTATCCTGAGATCTATATCCACTTAGAATGGCCACAGACTAGGTGTCAAAACCCTGCCTGCCTCTGCACCAGCTCTACAGAGGTAACATTACAGGACTCATAGACAGAAGTTTGTGTTAGGTTACAGCAGCAACCAGAGATTTCTTCTGCTTCTATAAGGCTGCTTCATTTGAGGATGGGCAAAACGGGAATTTCAGCTTCCAGGGGAGCATGTACTTGGATGTTTCCTCCCATTTTTGAGGAGCAGCTTTAGCCACAGATCCATTCAGGAGCCCATCTAGAGTGAAGAGCCTGCCAGACCAGTAAAAGAAATCTTTGATCCAGCTGACCTCTTTTTCCCTCTCTTGTGATCATGGCTCAGATATGTCTCTGCTTGCTTGCCAGACAGAGTCCCGCATTCCAGTTCCCCAGTAGCCCACCTAGTAATGGCAGAGGAGAGCATTTTTGAGGCCCCATACCCTCCATGTGCAGTTTGCTCTGACTGTGAACTGCTCCACCCAAAGCAACAGGTATATTAATTAGCATGGATTCACTCCTGATGTTTTGCACCTGGGACAGAAAAGCCCATGTGAAGATGAGAGCTGACTGGCTGGACAGCAGCTCATCAGAAGTGGACCCCAAGGTGAACATGCCATCTGCATGCCCCTGCAGAGACTGATGCATACTGGAATACACAGGAAGAGAAGGGCATAGCCAACATACCAAGGGAAGAGACAAGTCCCCTCTACTTGTCACTAGCGAGATTGCATATCGATTACAGTGTCCAGCTTAGGGACTCCGATGCAAGAAAGATGCTGAAAAGCTGGAGCAAGTCCAGCTGAGGATCACTAACATACCCAGAGGGCTGAGATTAGGCTGGAGAAGACAAAAGCTACAGTCTGTTTTATTAACCTGAAAGGGAACTACGTGGAAGATGTGGCCAGACAGCTCTCTGGGTCCCAGAGAAAGATGAAAACCAAGCTGCAGCAAAGGAAATTCTGACTAGACATAAGGAAAACTTCTTCAGAGAGGGTGGTCAAACACTAAAGCAGGTTTCTCAAAAACCCCACAAATTCTTTGTCTTTAGAGGCATTAAAAACCTCACTCAAGGAGGCTGTAAGCCAGCTGATTTAACTTTGGAAATAGTCCTTGGGGTGTAAAGAGACTAGAGGTCAGCCTGAGTGACTTCCAGAGGCCACTCCAATCTCCATTCTTGCACGATTCTATGGGTTTTTTCTCCTTCCAGTGTCCTGGATGCACTTGTGTGCTGTGTTATGGAGCAGTGTATATTTAGGCAAGCTGAGTGCAAACTCCTTGGAAAGAAGCATTCCCACAGTGTAAGGGAGAAAAGGCCCCATTCATTTCTACAAGAAGCTCCCCACTGTGCTAAGGAAGGAGGGACTTATGTCATTCTCTCCCTCACCCTCTTCACTGTAGCTCTTTAGAACAGACTAACACTTATATGCTGAGTTTGAAGACAACAGGCAAACTTTTTCTTATTTATTCTAGAAAGGTCACTTCAGACCTTGCATCTGGATTCTGGGAGGTCCAGCCATGACTCAATCATCCAGCCTAGCTGATTTAGGCAGCAAGGAGCCAAATGCATTGCTCATGTTCACACATCCAATATGAGTCAGACGTTTGGCTTAAAGTTGTAACTGCAAACCTCTGGCTGCCAGAGCTTTAGTCTGTCACTTTAGGCCTCCTTTTTGGTTTGACTTGACCCTGGTCCTAACTCAACCCATCTCCTAACTCCTTTCTTTCAGAAACCAGCTGTAGCAGTGTGACCTCTAATATGGTAAATTTGCACTATCCCAGTGGCTGAAAAAGCTAGGGATAGCTAACAGACTTCCCAGGCAGGCTGGCTGTCTAGCGTGCACTGACATCCCATTCTCCACTGTTCTGTGAGCACCAGTCTAGCTTGCAGGAAATAAAGGTGAGCCAGTGCCCTCACTGGCAGTGGGTCCAGGCAGGACTGGCAATCTCAGTCCCAACCACAAGGTCTGGCTTGAAGAGAGCAGTCACATCCAGGATAAGACTCCGCTGAAATTTACAGATAGAATTTATTTGTTTGTTGCATACAGTCCTTCCACTGTGCCTTGTAATGGAGCAATTACATCCTGGGCACAATCCTTCAAGATGCACTGCACAGCCATGACTTGGTTGTGTTGGTTTGGGCTGTAATCTAAGGGCATTTGATTTGTCTAGTCAGGAACAGTTTCAGGATGAATTAATGTTTATGTCAGTGAAACACATCCTGAAACACTGTTTTTGTTGAGGCAATCTGACTCCTCGTGAAGTAGAAGATCAGTGTCCAACCTTGAAGCTTTTAAAAACAGTCTTTTTTATATATATCCATTTATTTGTCCAACCTTGGAGCTTTTGAAAACAGATTTTATGCATTTGTCCAGCCTTGGAACTTTTGAAAACAGACTTTATATATTTAACATTTTTTAAAGTGAGCATTTTGTGGCCCGATTTTCCTATGTCCTTTTTCCTGTTTCTGTTTGAGTGGTCGAGAGGGAGAGATTACCCTGAAGTGCTGTCTAGGGATAGGTTCAGAATTAGGCTTCTGGGGAAGCACAGCTGCTAAAATCTTGCTGAATGAGGTTGACAAGTCATTTGACTGGACTTATTCCTGTGTTTAGCCACTGGGGTTGCTCCATTCACAATGGGAAAATAAAACAATATTTGATTAGGAAAGCCTTATTTTGGATTTTATTTTACAATCCAAACCCTCAACAACAGTCACATGCAGTTTGTGTTTCTTCCAGGTTAGCAAAGTTTTGGAAAATAAAAAGTTTGCAGGTTGGCACAATGAATGTGAGACCAGCACTATATTCTTCCTTTACAATTTTTCTTTTAAAATAGACTGCCAGAAGAGATGACCTCCCACCCACAGCTTCCAAATCTTCCATTTACTGAGTTTAGATGACTTTTAACCAGATCAAGTTCTGCAGCCCTCTCTTAAGTCATCCTCTATCTTCACAGGCTGCTGTCTCCGTTGCTTTTGAAAGGCTGGTTTCCCTGATAATTAAACAACAAATATAATTTTCTCATAGACTGTGTAATTGTTGTGCAGCAATGGAAAGAATAGAATAAAATGGAATTATGACTCAGTGCTTGGCAGGCTGTGGAGAAGAGGGGTGTACAAGAAATGATTAATATTTCGAGGATTTCTGTACAGAAATTCAGTTCTAAAAAACACACTTAGCTGATACAATTAATTGAAAGATAAAGTGCTTAAGTACTTGACTAATCTATCTGGGACAAGGGAATAAAGCAGTCTATATTTCTTTAGAAGTGTGCAAGTCAAAATAGCAGTATCTACCACTACAGATAAATGCCTTGGCAAAATTCCTATGGTAACCCAGATTCCTAAGGCTTTCTAAGTCAGCTCTTTTCCTTTCTATGACATATCATCAGCTGATTCCTCTGTTTTTAATGTGAAATCGATTTTTAATTAATTCATCTCTTATTTCTAAGACACATCTTCAGGTATACAAGCATAATTCCTGTTGATTTTAATGGCAGATGGCAATAATGGAACTGAGAAAAATTTGGAAGTATGAATTTGTAAAACAAGCACAAGAAAAACCCCTGTACTTTGAGAAGACTGTGTCTAGACGAGGCTTACAAAAAAGTGCTTTGTTCACAGAATTTCATTCTCAAAGTTAAAAATCTTCTCTTCTGAAATAAGGAGACAGTTACTGGCAGAAGCACTTTCTGGCTGACTTCATTACTAAAGAAATGAATGCTTCTCTCAGAAATTTTTCCCACCCTGCATAAAACAAAAATGACTCCAAGAAAGCAGCTGACAGTCATTTTTCTTTTCCCTAGAGCCATGACTATAGTTGGTGCCTTCATATCCCTATAGGAGGGCTATGCCAGTGATGGAGTTCCAGAGTAACAGTAACCTAGAAGATGAAGACAAAGGATTCAAATCAAGATGAAGTGTACTGCTGACAAACTCATAAGGAATCTAGTTAAAGTAGAAAGGCTGTGGGAGTCTGTGGGGAAACAGATTAAATATAAAAATTTAAATATTAAAGGCTCACGTAGAAAACAATACCTGGAGTGGTAGATTTCATTTGTTGTCTTAAAGTCATCTACTCACTAAAAGCTACTTGCTGTTTGGGTAGCTAGAGCTGTGAGACGTGTCCTCCTCTGTAATTTCCAAGGATGCTGTGAGTTTGAGCTTGTAAGATTTGCTGGGAGTGTCTACCTGGCTCATCCAAATGTCTTGCATGTGCCCAAGAACAAGTCCTCATGTACCAATCCAATGGCTTGCAGTGTGAAGCTGGGCACATTGTCCTTCTGACTTCACCATGAGTCCTAGGCTAAGCCTTCTGCAGCCACAGAAGGTGAAGATCATCTGTGAAGGGCCTGGATGAGAGATCATTTCGAACAGCTTCTCTGCTGGTATGAGAGACTTATGTCTCCTGGTGACTTTTTGTGCCGTGTCTCCTCCTTGACCCTGGGGGCAGGAGGGTGTACTGGGTCACTGCTGTGATGGTCACTGCAGTCACATTAATTGGCATAATTTGTATGCACTGCTCCTGAAGTCCCTGCACACTCATTGTTCTGCTCTCATATCTATTGTCTCTTGATGTCATCCCTACATAACTGGGCTGTGTTCTTATACCCTTCCCAGGGTACCTGCCTCTGCTTCCACTGGATACATATTTCCTTCTAGCCTTTAAGTTTTACCAGCGTGTCTAGACACAGCCATGCCAGTCTACTGCCTTCCTTTCCTGATTTCTTGTGCCTGAGGATCAATGATTCTTGTGGTCTATGGAAAGAGTCCTCAAAGACCTTCCATCTCTGTTCTGCTCCCTTGTTCCTGAGGGCAGTTTCCCAGGTGGCCCTATTGACGTACTCCTAGAACAGCTGGAAGTTTTTTCTAAAATTCAGGAGGGTCCTGACTTTACTCTTTGTCTGACCCCATATCCCCCATGTCCGCCAGTGTATAACTGCAGCCACACTCCTATCATGGGACTTGTCACACTGAGTTTCAGTAATGGCAACTATGACCTAACTTTCTAGTATCACAGTGGCTTTCAGCTCCTCCTGTTTGTTGTTTGTGCTGTGGGCATTGGTGTCGAGGCACTTCAGCTGGGCTCTTGAGTGTGTCACTTTCTTAGAGGAATACCCCTTAATTCTTTTGAGGTGTTTCATTGGCATTTCCCTGTTGGCTCCTATTACCAAAGGAGGCCCTGGCTCACCTGTATAAGATTTCAAGTGTGCTCCAGTCTAGGAACAGCCTGAGGGCCCTCACTAGCACTCTGTTCCTATAAACTTGCTGTGGATATCCCACAGCTTTTCAGGCAAGCACGATATTATCCCCCTCCCCCTTCAAGTCTAGTTGAAAGCACTGTCAAGGAGTACCTCAAGCTTGCGAGCAAAACCACTCCTCCTCCGTCAGAAAGGTGGATCCCATGTGACACCTGCAGGCCTGATGCTGTGTAAGCCAGCCCAAAATCTTGGTGGGGACATCAGCCACAGAGCACTGTATTAGTAGACTGGGCCTGTCCGTTTCTTTCAATGTTGGTGCCCACAACTGGAAGGAGAGAGGAAAAAAATAACCTGTGCTCCTGATTCCCTTGCCAACTGTCCTAAGGCTCTGAAGACTCTTTTCATCTTCATTGGACTTCTTTGCCATGCAGATGAAGGAGTACTAACAGCTAATAGTCTGAGGGCTGTGCCGGCCTGGGACTTTTGTTAGTGACATCCTTACCCTGGGCCCCAGTGAGGTAGCAAGTGAATGTACCTAAATCTTTTGGCTGGGATGCGATGTCAACTTCAAATCCATTTGTGTAATAAAAGATGGTGTGAAAATGTGTTTTGCATTGTTTATACTGAAGATTAGCTCTTGGAAAAGGCTTGGTACTGCCAGCCTTTGCCAACCACAGAATCTATTTGAAGGAGACAGCCTTTGTTAACCTTGAGCTATGAGAACCTTTCCATAATCTTTCGGCACTGGGTTGGGATTGCTGTTGCTGTAGTGTTTGCAAGCACTCTGAATTATATTGAAACTCTGAGGGCTCATGTGCCTCTTATAGCCTTAGTGACTTCAATAAGATGTTCTCCACACTGTGTTTGTATTTGTCATGTGTCCCTCTTATACTGAGAACCAGGAGTGTGGCATGATGGAGGAAAGTATTTATCTCTCTAATACTGAGAATAACCTGCTTCGTGCCTTTGTTGTATAAAACCAGTTAGAAGAAAAGATTTCTGGTTTAGGGGAATTGTATGATTTATAGTTGCAGCTGTTTACTTTTTCTTTGTGTAAGCTCTTGTGATGTGCACTATAAAAAAACGTAGAGAAAGTCAATTTTTGTTGGAGAGTGCTTGGAACAGAATTGTGTATGTGAAAGGAGCAATTACTAGCATCTATCTGGGCATTGCCAAAGTTTTCTAAGATGTTACGAATTTCCCGTCATTTCCAGCTAGGATAAAGAAGTAGGAAGGGTGGATGAGACTGAAATAGAACTGTTACTCTTGACTACCAAAATACTGCTTAAGGAAGTGGCCAAGGCTGCACAGACATCAAAGGGACAGGAGTCCTTTCCTTCTCTGTAGTTTTCAGCGTTTACACGCTGCCTCACAATAAATGTTGGCAGGACTGCAGTTTTTGACAGTGCTAACAGTGACAGGTTGTACTTTTTTCATTGCAAGTGTGAATATTACCAATAAGTGTATATTGTCTGGAGAACTTCTTAATGTGGAGAAAGGTTTATCTCTCTTCTTTCCGAATGACACACACTTACCTTTTAATTTCACTACAGTGTATTATAAACCATGTTTTAATGGTACGGGTGTGCTGATTGATCCAGATGAACCTGTTGCAAGCTTTGTCCTCCCCATTACTTGTTTTCCACATTACTTACCTGTTGTCAGCGATTGGCTTAGTCATGACTTTTGCCAGCAGTGACTTTAGATATCTCCCAAACACTGATACAGATTCTGCAATAAAACTGCCACTATTTTGCACAGAAATGTGTATCTGTGCTCTCTCTCCAAGATGCATATTTTCCATCTTTCCAAAGGAAGACCCTAAGAAGCTTTAAAATGGGGAAAAAAAATCCTAATAATACTCTCCCTAAAATGATTTTTCCAGGAGATAATTCTAAGAACATCAAAAGGAAACAGGAAAGCTTCATGCTGTAGCCTAGAATTTTTCCCAAGGGATGACACCTTTAAGTTGGTATATTAGGAAAAAGAGAAAACCAAAACCACTCTTTTTCTTCTCTGTAAAAGAGTTTGATCTTTGAGCTAAAGTACAAGAAGGCCAGTTCCAGTCCAGTCCTCAGGAGGCTCTCACAGAACACTTTCCAATCTCTGTGAGATGGAGAGAAAGAAAAAAAAGTGAGAAACAAATACTAAAAAAATGGAAAGAAAATTATTTTCTAAGTTAATATCTTCTGAAATAATACTTAGCAAAATTATACTTAGCAGTATAAACACCTACAATTTGGTAATTTCATTTGTTAATCTTGTTAACATTATATTTTCTCTCTATTTCAGTTAATTAAGAAGACAGATATGACCTGACAATGGTCTCCATGGTGCTTGTAATCACACTTTCCTAAACCCTAAAACACTGGTGTTTGTGATCACATTTTCTTAGGTTTCCCGTTATTTTTGAAGACATTTTTCTCAACTGAATAAGAGCTGATAGGAGATAACATGCCAAACAAGATTGTGTGAGACTTTGCTTTGAAAGCAACAGTAGTGAGAAAGGCATCATTAGGTAAGATTGCTGGGCAAGGTATTCAGATAAGTACTTAACTGACAAAATACAGGCTGATGAGAACTAAGCTGACTGCAAATGTATAGAAAAAGCCAGAGCTGTCATATCTTTCAAAAAGCTAACAAAAACATTACACTGATCTTCTATTCCTTTAATCCAACATTGTAAGAAGTGGCTTTCCAATTTGGGTCCTGATGTATTTGCTTGTGTCATTGTTTATCAAACAAATCAAGCAAAAAGTAAGGGAGAAGATCTCACTGTTAACCCTCACAGCCTTGCAGTTTTTCCTTGACTGATTGCAAACACTAATTAATCATGTTAAAAGGCCACCACATATACTGATATTCTATCAGTTTTCAATGCCAAATATCTTTGCAGCCAACAGACAAGCAGAAGTTAATGAATGGAAGAGATTATAAACAGGAATAATTCAACTGGTAAAATGATGAGCACGGAGAAAAATGAGATCCTCTAAGTAGAGCTAAAAAGAAAGAGAGAAATGAGTGATTTTAGTCTATGTCCAAAAGATTTCAGGTAGCATTATGGCTAAAGTGCTTTTATTAAAAAATAAATCGGTCCCCACCAGAAACAAAATTAAACTTCAGTGAACTAGTCAAAGGAGAGGAAAAACTCACTACTAGTGGTGTGGAAATTACCAGTGTAAAATTTCTTTAACTGCATGTGAAAGGCAATTTAAGAGGGTGTCTTTGACTCTTATTCCATATCTGAGATGTCCTGCAAACTCACAGAATTATTAAGCCATAAGGAAATCCAGGCTAGAAAGAGCTTCTGTAGGTCCTCTTGTCTAATCCCTCACTCAAAGCACATCCAGTTACAGCATGTTGTTCAGGGCTGTATCTGGATGAGTTTTGAATAGCTCCAGAAATGGAGATGCCAATACCTGTGTCAATTTTGCTGTCCTCATAGTGAAAATATGTTTCCTAAAATCTGATTGGAATTCCTGTTTTTGCAGTTTATGTCTGTTGCCTCTTATCCAATTCCTCTATACCCCTGAGAAGAGTTTGTCTTCTCTGCACAATACCATAATGTAATTGTGTTCAGCAATGAGATTACTCCAACTTTTCCTCAGGCTGAACAAACCCAAATCCATCTCTTGTTCCTCATATATCTGTGTTCTTCTTCTGGATGTCTGCTTTCTCAGATGACTTTAGCATAACTTGGGCTCCTGAATTAGGTGTCTAAACACCAACAGAATGAGCCTGTGTTAGCCAAAGAGAGGACAAAGTTGGATGTCTTTGACCATAATTTGAGACTTATGATCAAAAACTGTTTCAGAAGCCCCAAGGTAAAGGAATAAATAACTGAGCCGGAAGAATTCTGTGTTTCATGGTGACAACAGAAGAAACTCTGAGCAAGCTGAAGGGACTCATCCAAATTAAGTTTGTCTGGCAGTGGAACCTTTTACCTGCTTAGCAGAATACCCCACTCTTGGATCATTTTGTTGGATTCAGATGGTTAAGGCAGCCACCAGCGACATGGTTAACTCTGAAAGAGGAATTTTAGCAAAAAACTTTGTGTTAAGAGCATTAGGAGCTCATGACTCTTGGACAGCTATTGCTTTTGTCTGTATAAAGATGTTGTATCCAGAAGGCTGAAGAATCAAAGAGAACTGAACTCAAACAACTTCTGAAAAAGCTGAATTGTAAATGTATAATGGGAAACACATCTTAGGAAAACAATTCACGGTCATTCCTTCTGAACCTGGTAACTTTCTCATAAATAGGAAACAGACTGCAGAATGGAAACAAGTGGCTTGTCTTACTGAGATCTGCTCTGACAAATGGTTGTGTACTCTTCTTCCCATTATGTGACCAAAAGGTCAGACTGATCTTATGGAGGAAGGGTTTTGAGCAGAGGAAATGATCACTGTCCAAAATACCCCATGGTCATTGCAACACAGATGTGATGAGACAATAAGAAGCTGGTGGTCAACACAGGGGTGAGGTAATGGGGTTAGGCAATAGCCAGATTATGCAGCATATTTTTTTTTCAAGTGACAACCAATAAAGAGTCCAACATGATTTTTTCCTCTCCACCTTCCTGTCCATGGAAAATGACTCATGTGATGCATCAAGTGATGAGACAGTGGGAATAGGACACCAAGAACAGGTTTGCCTGTGACTCTGAAAAGCTTCTTGGAGCTCTGCAGAGAGAACTTAGGTTCAGGCTTGTAGCCAGCAATCAGTAAAAATGGGATTGTGTGTGTTCTTCGGATGGAGATACCGAATACAAATTAAAATATGTCCTCTCAGTAGCAATTTATCCCACTTAAACTACAGGGGGATTATTAGTTTCTTAAACTGTACAGGTCTCTGGGGAGTGATGTGTTTTGAAGTCCACAATGCACTTAATTTAAAACTTTCTCTCAAACAAATGATTGACTACAATTTTCAAGACCCCAGACTGAACTCTGCTATACAGAAAAATTCCATAGAGGACATTTGGGCCCAACCTGATTAAAAGTGCAGTGTCCTTGCTCTTCCAAGAACTTCAGAGGAGCTCAGCAAAGCAACTAGTTTATGTACATTTTCACTTCTTAAAAAAGGTTGGCTGAGTTCACTTTAACACATCATATCCTGTGCTTTTCAATCACAACGAGCACTGACCATCCTGGTGCACAATGCTTTATCTGAGCTTGGATGGCAATGGCGGAAGGAAGCAACAGGGAAAGAGATTCTCCTTTTTTTTTGAAGTGGGTGAGATACAGCAAGGGTGATTTGAAAGGAGAAAACTGGCACAAAGAGAGAACTGCTTGTGCCTCCGTTCTCGATGGAGTTTTGAGTCATTCATGCAGTGCAGTAGCTAGGGAGCCTGAGTGACTCATACATTGCTAACTATGGAGAAAAAAAATAAATTTTCTGAAACATTCAAGCATTACTCACATTTTCACTTAGCATCAGCTGATTCTAGTAGCCTTATTCCACCTTTTGAGATTTAGTACAATGGTTTATACAAAAGACAGATTGGGCTCAAGCATCCTTTTAAATGATGTGCTAAATATGGCATCAGACACCTTGCCTAGATTAGTAAGTGTTTTGAATGCTCCTCAGTTCAGCATGGAACTTATTATCTTTAACAGGGAGGAGATTGCAAAAATTGCAAAAGTTGCATTAGAGTTGACTTCAAAAGCTCTTGATAACTATCTTAACTTACAAAAGTTACATTAGAGTTGACTTCAAAAGCTCTTGATAATTATCTTAACTTACATGTTGTGATTTTCCCAAAAAACCCCAAAGCCTTTTCAAATATTGGGCAACAGGTAAACAGAGCATATACAGGGATTTATTACCCACTGTTGAACTGATACAATTTCTAGGGTCTTCAAAATGCAAAATCATAGAAACACAGGGAAAATTTGATTCTTTTGCAAGATAAACAAGCCAAACTCTCTCAGCATCCCCTCATACACCATGGACTAGTCACCTGGCCAGCTTGGCGGCCCTCCACTGGGATTGCTCTACTATGCCCAAGCCTCTCAGTATGGGAGAGCCCAAAATCAGACGCATTTGGTGCAGATGTGGTCCCACAAGTGCTGAGTAAAGGGCAATGGGCTCTTCCCTTGACCTGTGGGCCATGCTTTTCTGCCACAGCCCAGTGTTTGCTTGGTCTTTGCCATAAGGAGCCACATTGCTCAAGAGCACTCAGCAGTGACAGGGTGTGGGCCAGTGCAGGCACATCGTGTGGCTGTGCAGTACAAAGACGGCCAGAAGATGCACATATATCAGGAGATCTACATATGGCGACATTGTCCATAACTTCATCTACTTTCTGGAAGACTGTGCTGACAATTTGGCGTCTCCCTGGAGTATGACCAGAAGTTTGACATAATTAATTTCCTGATTTATTAGATAAAAATGAGTCATTTCAGTTTTAAAGAGAAGTGAAATGATGTAGACCCATTTTGCAAATAGTTTTGAGGTCTATGGAGAAATGCTGTGTAAGAACCAGACATCATTTTGCATAATTTTTTTGTGAATGTTTGTGTGAGGTAGTTGCCTGCTGCAAAATTCAATCCCAAAGTAAATTTCCAAATTTGTTCTGCATTATTCTAGGAACTTTAATGTAACACTCTCACCAGGAGTTTAATATGAATCAAAAGAAAACTGGACATTTTTCTGGACAATAGAAATGCCTGGTTTGATTAACAAACATTACAGAATAAATAAAACCTCTGTGAGTTTTGGAAAAGCTGAGGATCCCAAGTATAAGGCATTTTTGGGCTTTGAATGAACAGGAAAAAAAATATTCTGTTAGAGTATTTCCTCATTGGCCTGATTCAATTTGGTGCTTCTTCCTCTGAAGTCTCTAATAACCCTTCTCAGTTTCAAGACATTGACATCAGACTCGGAAGATCCACAATTTCCAGTGCTGAGAGACTGAAGTATTTCACCAGAGACCAATGACAGCCGTTACTTGTGGTTGAGACTGAGGTCTCATGTACCATGGGTTGCCCAGAAAAGAAACATGTGGACAGACTGATGTTAGTGCAATGTTGTGCTCCCCTTGGCATGCCTTTCCCAGCCTTGCTGCCCCTGCAGCTGTCACTTTTGTAGATCTCTGAACTCTTACCTTAACCCTAATGGAGGCTTGGGATTGAGACTGAAGTCCCTGCTACCATGAGTTGTCAAGATCAGGAAGTTGTGGATGAAGCAATGTTGGTGCAGTAACATACTCTCCTTGACATGCCTTTTTCAGCTCTGATCTGTGAAGCTTGTAGGCATGGTGGTTCTCTGAATGCAAACCCTAATGGCAGCTGAGGCTGAGATCCCTGCACCATGAGTGGCCCAGATAAGAAATATGCGGAAGGATCTAAACATGCAGTGCTGCGCTTGGCATGCATTTTCCCAGTGCCTCCCATGACCCCTCCTCTACTCAACAACACACAACAGCATTTTCCTGCAGCTGAATAAGGAAGAATCAGAGGTTTTTAGATGCTGAAGCCCACAAAAACGTGGATTTATCTCTTCTGATTGCCTAGGAGAACACACAAAGAAATATGGGCATGGATGTGGACACAGCAAGCTCAGTCTGGCTCTGTAGTGTACTATGTTAAGTCAGATGGCAATCAACAAGGCTAACACTACAACTAAGCCCAATTCCAACTCATGATGTGTTTGCTTAGGTGCCATTTCTTTTCCAGATAGATAGATACCTACATGCATACATACATACATTTAAAAAAATTTAATTAATAATTTCTAATGGATTGGACTCCTTTCAAAATCTGGCAAACATTCATTTAAGCCAACAGGTTTCTGTGGGGTAAAATAGTGCTTCGTGCTCAGTGTGGTGATCTCCAGTGCTCAGAACCATCACAGGGGAGGCACTGACAACACCAGAGCTTAGTCAGGCATGTTCTGGAGTGTGCATATTTCAGCTAGAGACAGATGGCTGTTTGCTCACTAGGAATATGTAGGTTAATTCCATAGAGGAATGCATGTATCTTTACCTGATTGCACTTCAGGGGAAATTTGAGTAGAACAACTTCAATGGGAATTGCGGGAAATACTGAAAAGTCAGGTCACATTTCCTGTGGACTGAGGTGCAGTATTAGACAATGTAGTTTGAAACTTTTAGCTAAGAGGTAAGATAGTGCTATTGCAAATAGGCTTAAAGGTTTTGTAAGGTAATTGTTAGGAAATGAATAATGAATAGGTCAAAAAATGTTATTTTCCTAAGTAATGAGTAGTCCAATGGTGAATGCAGGATGTAGTGTTTTTCCCCCATTTCAGAGACAGAAAATTTTGAGAGAAGGATGTGAGTATAAAGTGCTTTCCTGACTAAAAGAAGCAAAGTGGATCAGGAGTTTCCACCTTGGGATACAGTCAGCTCAGGTTCTGTAGAGGTGTCTATGTCCCATTGAGGCTCACTGAACTTGGGATGCCATAGAGAAGGATGGAAGGAGTAAAGGTCATTTACTATTTCTCATGTTGTAAGAACTAGAGGGAGTCCAGCCATCAACAAGTTTTGTACAGAAGTACAAAAGAAAGCACTTTATTCACAGAGTGCCTATAAAATGATGGAACTGATTGCTGTACTAATTGTGAAGGTGGAAACCATACAAATATTCATGACAGACTGAACAAATTACCTCTGACTGTGATTATTAAGAATGATATTGCAGATACAATCTCTTGCTCAGAAAGTCACTAATCCCTTGCAGTGGGTTGACACTGGCTGGATGACAGGTGTCCACCAAAGCTGCTCTATCACTTCTCTCTCCAGCTAGGTGGGGGAGAAAATATGATAAAAGGCTCATATAAGGACAGGGAGAGATCATTCAACAATTACCATCATGGGCAAAACAAATTCAGCTTGGGAAAATCAATTTAATTTATTGCCAATCAGATCACAGTAGGATAATAAGAAACAAAACCATGTCTTAGAACAACTTATCCTCACCCATTGTTTTTCTCTAGGTTCAGCTTCACTTCCAATTTTCTCTGCTTCCTTCACCCCAGAGCTGAAGGGGGATGGGGAATGAGGACTGTAGACAGTCATCACATGTTTTGTCTGCTGTTCCTTCTCAGGGGAGGATGCCTCACACCCTTCCCCTGCTCCGAAGCGGGGGTCCCTCCCACAGGAGACAGTCCTCCATGAACTTTTCCATTGTAAGAACTTCCCATGGGCTGCAGTTCTTCACAAACTGCTCCAGTGTGGGGAGTTCTGCTGGTGGTGGAACATAACTAAGGAAGAATCACAAGGAGTCAAGGCTCCTTAGGGCACTCTGGAGAGGGACAGCCTTGCAGGTATTGTGGGACAGCCCAGCCACACACCCGTACTGGCCCTTGTCTCCCGCTGCTTCTAAAGGGAGCTCATCTCTCTTTGCATGACACTGGGGAAAAAGCCTTCTGCATCTGAGGACATTCAATGTCCCACCCCGCTCAAATGACCAGTGTTGGTGCGGCCAGGGGTGTCTCACTGTGCAAGTGCCTGGCAGTGGTGAGCAGTAACAGAGACCAGGAGCAGTGGTGCCCGGACCTGCGTCGTCTTTACAGCCTCACTGCTTCTGCAAACCCACTCGATGGCAACGGCACTGGGGACACCCTGCTCATGACTGCCCTTTGGGCAGCTGTGCCCCACAGAGTGACCAGCCTGTGTGCCCCAGCCGTCCCAGCCATGGCATGCTTCACTCTTTATCCATAGCCTCCACTTTCCTTCTGCCTCTGCCCTGCCTTATCCCATGGCTAAGCAGGGAAGGACATAGCTGGGAAAGGAGCTGTGCAAAGGTCCAGGGTTTGCTTTGTCAAATGCCACCATGCACATGTTGTGCACGGCTGTGAAGTGGGGAAAGGAGGGCATCCTCTTGTTGCTCCCAGCCTCTCTGTCACATTGAGCTTCTGCTTTAGAGTGGAAATGCTGGAGCACACTCTGCCATTTCCTATTATTCTGTGCATGACTTGGCACAATAAAGCTCTCTGTGGCAGGTCTCCAGGATCTACTGTAATTCTCTGTATGCACCCTATACATTCTGGAGGAATCACAGGGGAATTAACATTGCTGTTTTCAGCCTGCTGCTGCACTGCATGAATAATCACAGAAAAAAATTTGCATTTATTCAACAGTGTGTGTGAATGTTTAAATTATAAAACTCACTTTCATTTAATTAAGGGGAAAAAAATCAACAAAAAATATCATTATTCATGTTTGGTAGTCTGAGATCCTTAATTTGCTTTAAATGAAAAGGCCAGTGTCAGTTTAGGTTCAGTCTAGAAAGATGAATAATTTGTTTGATCACTTGAGAAACAGGAGATCATGTTGCCCAGTAACTTATTATATTCCAGTGATAGTGTCCTCGCCCGAGGTTAACTAGAGTTGTAGAACTGACAAAGCACTGAACTGCTGTATCTCTGGCTTCACTTCCTACGATAGCTACTGCTGTAGCAGAAGATGTCCTCACAACAAGACACAAAAATATGTGGGAATAATAAGGAAAACACTTCCCCTTGCACCTCTGTAAGTCCAATTTACATTTTTGTGACTTGGCTGTATTTCTTACTGGAAAAAAAAACAACTTAGGAATTCACAGTGGCCAATTATTTCTTGGAATCATAACATTTTAACCAAGGAAAGACCTTCAGTCGGTATTTTCATTTTTCACAGAGGAGCAGAATCTCATTGATATGGAGGCTGTCTTCTCCTCTTGCCTCTACAGCGTAGGTCAGTCACATTCGCATCCTTAAACTGGACAATGCCTTAGTTAGAAGAAGATCCCAGGTGTAGGGCTTCTGGGTTCCTCAGATGTAAGGGTCTGTGGCAAAGTGATGGATCTGCAGCTCTGTGCCAGCCCATCTGCTCATGCACCAGAGCTGTGGGACACCAGTGGGAATGGTGCTGCAGGTGTGGATGGCGGTGGTGGACACTAGTGGTGCTTATGGAGGTGCTCCTGCACCTTTCCTGAGCAGGATTTGCCCATCTGCTTCCTTTTCATTAGGCATAAGTGAAATTGTAGGCTGCAGTTCCTCTCCTCCTAAGGTAACCCTTTAAATGCATTCTGACCTATTCCACCATAAAAGCGCTGCCTGACTCCCAGGGAAGCTGTGGGTAACCACCTCATGCCCTGCCTGCAAGCAAGGAGTCCAGAGAGTGTATTCAGTCCTGCTTAGCATGTTTTGTACTGCCAGCAGACACAACATGCCCTGATTATAGGCAGCCTTTTCCCTGCATATGGCCTCGCTGGCTTGGCATTTACAGCTTCAGAGGGGAGCAATGACGCCAGTGCGCTACGGGCAAACCCAGACACTACCGTGCCCTTGCTGGCAAAGCATCTCCTTGGCCTCTCTGAGAGCCCTTCACACCCAGGTGATAATTATCCAACACTCACTGCAGCCTCTCCCCATCTCCTCCATCCTGTCAGGCAAACAAAAGCAATTCCGTGAAAGGTCATGGTTTTCTCCCTAGGATCTGTGCTCGACTGCTCCCTCCACCCCACTGCCTGCTGCCAGTGTTTCCACTGCTCCCTGTGCTTCTGCTGCTGGGACATTGAAACAAAGGAGTGGGTCTTTTATTTCTAATGGGAACTGCTGGTTTCTGGGAAGCACACAGAGTGCCCTTCTTGATCAGAGGCAGTTATTGTGGCATGGGGAGGGACTGCTGCTTTAGTCCTAGGCATTTTATTAACTAGAAGAGAATTTGTATGAAGACCTCAGACTGTGGGCAAATCTGGATTTGTATCCAATGCCAGGTATCCACTGTATCCACTGTCGCAGGTCCAGACTGTGGCTGATGTGGTCATGGGCTCAAGAGGACCCTTCAGGCCCTCTCCTTCACGGCACATCCTTTTCAATATCCTCAGGTGACTGCTCCACCCTGAAAAGGTCCTCAGCTAACACAGCACCTACTTGTCAGACCTAAACACTGAGTCAGGAATCCTTTGTTCATACTTTTTCTTTTCAAATAATCCACCCCAAGTCCCACAGCCTTAGGATGTGAAGACTACTCTGGACTTTTCTATATCTCCTTATCCAAATACTGCAATTAGAGTAAATTAATCCCTCTGCTCCTGCTCCAATGTTGTCTCTTTGCCATTTTCCTTTCCACAGTATTTCATCCATCTGCAGTGCTTAATGTGTGCCCAGTGAGCTTTTCACAACAGATTATATTTGTTTTTTTGCATCACTTGCTAGAAAACCTCCTTCAACCTGACCCTTTCCTCCACAGGCTGCTATGAAATAAACTGCTGTGAAGTGTAAGAGGAAAAGCAAAGTCCAGCTGCTGTAGGTAGACCAAAGGTGCCTTACACGATCCACATCAAGGTTGGTGAAGCTTATGCACTCAGTGCACAGCGTGCATCTGACATGCAGGAGTAGCTATTTTCTGACAGCCTACAGTCCCATCCTGGGGCTGTCCCCTCTGGGTAGCAATGTCAGTACTGCTACATGTCACCAACACATCAGCTCTGTTGTTGCTGTGGATTGCAGGTAAGTTAGTGGCTGTTGTATTGATGCCATGAAGATTTTTTGCCTTTTCTTTTATACCCCTTTTATACCTTTTTACAACTTCTGTATTCTTAGTGCTTTTTGCATACATTCTTGGACTTGTTTGTTCAACTGGGAGACTAAACATTTAAGAAGCTTCGTAGGTAGAGGACAGTGTGCCCCAGACCCCAAGGTCCTCTCCAGAACACATTCTGTAAACTAAGATAGAACCATCCAGGGGAAGGCTCCATGGGGAGAGGGGCTCATTCAAGCCTCTCACTGGGGAAATCTTCGATAGATATGCTAATTAGTAAGACCTAGAATGTTATACCAGATCTTTTGGGGGTGTGCACTGTGGTGTGCATTTCAGTGCATTTGACCTGGATGTGGTGCACCTAAGGATCCTTAAAATAAATACCAAGGTAAAACCTCCTTTTCCCCTTCTAACCATGTTTGACTCTTGATTTTAAGACCAGGAAAAGGCATCAGCATGAAAAACTGCCAGTCAAGAAATCAAGCAGAGGCTGATAAGAAAAGTCATTGCACGAGCTAGTACTTCCTAGCATACAAAAAATATTTTCTGCTTGTCTTTTCACTGCTATTTTACCCTCAAGCTCACTTTTTGTTTAAGACCTTTTGCAACAATCAAGGATTTTTAACAGTAAAATGGTCTTTTTTCTTTTTCTAACCCCAGCACAATTCAGAACAGTACCTCACTGTAGAGGAAACAGTTTGTGAACTCTAGAAATAGCATCAGTACCAGGGATAATGAAAGGATGCCAACCCCAAACCAATGTTTGTGAGACTGGGCTTCAGAAGTGTGGGTGGTAGTCCAGCTTTGGCTTCCTGAACACATTGTCTGAGAGGTGTTACAAAAATACAGAGAAATATCATTCAGATACATGAAAACCAACAGGCCTTTTGCAGGCTGTCTTTCCCAAACACTTGTCTCAGCTCTTCTATAGCTGACTTTATTTTTCCTGACTTTATACTTTTCCTTTTAGCTTAAAATTAATCGTGTGCAGTCTAAATTCTTGTTTTAATGAAGTTTTCCAAGAAAGCAAGACAAATTCAGATGGAAGTTAGGATGACGTATTCAGTGACCAGATGAATAAAGGGTAACTCAAGCTTTCCATTGAGTAGGTGGAATGAAAGAGCACACCATCCTTGAGATGGTGTGTGAAAGGAATAACACAATGCAGCTGTCTGAGATAGCCCCGGCATCCTTTTAGACCCTATGATTCACATGACATTTGTGCCTTATTCTCAGCTTCTCAAATATCTGTCTTTTGCTCTTATTATTTTTAGCTTGGTTTGCTAAAGAAACAAGGCTGATGAGGCTGCCCATCTGGCTGGCTGGCTATTCCTCCCACCTGCCCATTCTCCCCAAACCCTCATGACCCTGTTTCATTCCAGTCTGATGGTGGGATGGATATCTCAGGGTGAATTATTCAACAGGTGCCATGAAAATTGGCTGCTCCTCAGGGAAGGAAGTAGCTCTTACTGGAGATAAGGGCAGGAAGAATCCAGCTGTTGGTACCCTGTCTGTGATAGCATCTGGGTGGGTGCTTGGCATGTGCTTATTTGACAGGTCACTGGAGCACAGAATACTTCCAGCCTGAAACACATTATGCTGTCTCTTGCCTGTGGGATGATGTCCTAAAGGACACAGGGCAACTGGGCTGCTAACATGCAAAGACAAGGGGCAGAAGGACACATTTCTCCAGATAAACAGGACTTCCCCGTGTCTGCAGTTTACTTAGCAACTCCTATATCCGTAACCCCGAGTAACTAACAGGTAAAGGATTCAGCTGTCGGGATGCAGCGGATTTTGGGTGTTTGCATGCTGTTTGCTGCTTTGTGTGAACTGCTTCAGATGTGACTCCTGAGGCTGTGCATGCCTTGTTCACACCACACACCTATTCAAGTGGGAGAGGAGTGCGAGGTCTCTTTGGGGAGCTTTGCTGTCTGTTCAGGAGCCCTGAGTGATCAGTCCCAGTTCTGGATTTCCAGAGATGATGACTTGTCCACCTTTCACATTGTCAAGGTGGCATTTAAGCCCACACACAGATGTTGTAGTCTGGCAGAAATATAAATGTGTGCTCAGATTTGTCCGATGGGGCTGCTGTGCCTCTAACGTTAACTGCGTGTCTTTGCAGGAACAAGACTGTTCTGTGCAACAGTCTCATGCTGCTGAAAGCTTTCAAGATTGTTTGTGTTTCCTGCCTTTACTAGCCTGTCTTACTCTTCATTCTTTCACAGCTACATTTCTTTTTCTGCAGGGCATTTCCTTCCTTCTCAGGTTTTGCCTCAGCTTTTTGCAGGTATGAAGGATGTAGTCACACTCAGGTGCTCCCAGGGTCCCTGTGTGACTGGCAGACAACGAAAGATCTTGTCTTTTCATTTTCATGCTTTTTTGCTTCAAAGTGACTCAACAGCCTCTGCAGATCCTCACCTTCCCTGCCAAAGGGAGATCATCTCCTTTCCATGGCTTTTCAAACTTATTAAAGTAAAGTCCATATGTTTAACAAGGAAACCAGTGCAGGGTTATGTCCTGGAAAGGATACTAATGGCAAAGGCAAGATCTGGACAGGTAGCTGCCAGAGGGAGACAGTGCTATTTTTTTGTGTCCTGCTCCTTTTTTGGCACTTCCATTAGGATCCTGCTCTGTAAATGTCACACTTAGTGTTTGGATGCTTCAGTTTCAACAGCAACCACATGATCTGCTTGTCTATAAGCAAAAGACTCGCCTTGTTTTAAAATACGAATTACTGACATGAATTCACCCTTGGCTAAAATGTGTGTTTATTCCTATACTGTGAACTCTGATCCTGCAGAGAGGAAATCATTACACACGTCAATGCCCCCGAAAGGGGGGCAGGGCTGAAGAGGAAGTAGCACAAACATCAGAGAAAAAGCTTAATGTGGTTGTTAAGAACAAAATATCCAACCCAGCTTTAATCATGAAACAGAATGGCTCCAAATGGCATTGGAGGCCTGGTACATGAGGCATAGGACTGATACTTCCTCCTCCTGTCATGAGAGTTTTATTTTAGGTGATAAAAAATTAGGAAAAAACACTGAAAAGTCAGGGAAAGTGGAAGGATGCTTTGCAGCACCCGCGTCAGTTCGCATCTGTGCAGTGTGCTGCAGAAAAGCAGTTTCACCGCAGTCTGACCTGGCTAAAACTCCATTCCCAAACATGGGCTTTGCTGGCAGTCAGAAAGGAGCTGCTTGGAGGGGGCCGGAGAGCCTGCTGTGCTGAGGCACGGGCAGGCAGAGGCTGACTAGGGATTCTGCTGCTGCCTCCTCCTTGGGTGATCCCTGCGAAGGAGGGGGCAGTATCGGAAGGCACCGCCCTGCAGTGCAGCTGAGGATTCCCCGCTGCTGGGGATATCTCCAGCAGTTTCCTTCCTGGCACTGCTGGAGGACACATAGCGACCACATGAGGCATCCGTGGGTCATAGAAGTTCCCTCCTTTACATGAAAGGCTGACGAGGAGCGTGCAAGTTGTTAGGGAGCAGACTGAGTCTGACAATTCCACTCACCTACGGACTCTGAGCCCACCCTCTCCCACCTTTGGTTCCTCCTAGTTTCCAGGCTCCCCTGGCTGCTGTGGTGCCCCAGGCTTCCTTGGGTGGACTGATGGCTTTGGTGGTGGGCTTGGGAGGAGCAGGGCAGGGTCTGACAGAAATTACTGGGCTCTTGCAAGGAGTGTGTGTGCTACTGCAATGACATTGGATATGAATTTGTTGTCCAGTGTAAGATTCCCAGGTTGATGAAAACTGCTTAGGACATTATGGCTGTCGTAAGGGATACTGAGCCCTCTCTTCCCGTCCCAAGGGTCATATTTATTTCACTGGGGATGGTTTTAAAAATACCTTAGAGGTATCTTTTCTGCACACAAGCCTCTGTGCACCATTCCCAGCACTAAGTAACATTTATGCCCTACATCACAGCAGTGCTGTTTGGGGTGTCTCTTCCCAAAAGCAACCATATCTGGATGGTGGAAAAGGCTTGGGGTACCTCCAAACAGGTAATTCACCACTGTCATTCCTGAAAGGACAAGCAAAGGGGAACCATCTTTTTCTGGTTCTTCTTCCAAACTGGCATTTGTTCCAGGGTAATCTCCTTTATTGTATATGAAATACAACCAGCTTTGATAAAGACTTTAGTAATCCAGTTCTTGTTTTGTTTTATGGTTTAATGTAACACCTATTAATGACCTAGTCTACAAAAAGGGTTTTTCCCCTAATTGTTTAATAGCATGAATGACAAACCCTTCTGTGTTTCCAGTGCATTATTTGGTAGGTTTCTGGTGAGCAGGTTTTTCCTCAGAGTCACCACTGGGTTGTGGTGAGATATTACAGAACTGGGGCAGAGCCTTGGGCCAGCAGCAGCCAAATAGCAATGTCCTTCTTTGTTCACTTGACATCACTGGCTGGCCCTGAGTCCATTCTTATCAACAGAGAGAGCTGTAGCAACACTGAACTGTGTCTGAAATCAAAACTCGGACATGAAATACGAGCCAGAACTGTTGACCTCTCTGTAGCACCATTAACTTGCTTGGTTTACATCAGTAAAACTCTGCAACAGCTTTCACCACAGTCAGAGGAAATCTGCTGCCATTTTATTCTTTCTGCTGTCCTCAGGTCAAGAGGAGCCAAATACAGCTTTTGTATAGAGTTGAAAGCCCATAAGGACTTTTGCACCTGGGACATCTTTGCCTTAGCTATCCGATTCTATCCAGGTGCTCCCTTTGGGAAGACATCTCTGTATTTCTCTTGGACAATCTCTGGGTGCTCTCATTGAGCTACAGTTTCTGATACATGCATGATTCCACATGTAGATTATTTTGGGAGCAAGGGGAAAGGCAGGAAGGTTTTCCTTGGAGCACACCACATCATTTGCTGGCCACAGCTGAGTACCAGTTCTGGCTGGAGCAGCATCCCCAGATCCCACTAGCTCAGCAGCAATGGCATGATTCCCCCTACAGATCTAGAAGCTGCCAAAGAACTTTAGCTCAATCCGTGCTTGCCTGGCCCCAGACCTTGTATCCAGCTACTGGATGGAAGTTTCAGCTGTTACTTCAAACAGGCCCAGTTGTGCTAGCAATTTTCCTCATGAATTTCACGCATCCACAAATGCTGTGGTCTATTTGAATGAATGCATCACCCATGGCTGTCTCCTCACTGGTTTAATATCTGCCACTTGTGTTGGCAATAGCAATGATGGAACCTGGTCAAAATACTTCTGAATTTCTCAATCAGCTCTAGTAGACCTCAGATCAAGGGTGAAGGAGCCCGGTGATCCACAGACAGCTTTACCACTGATCATTCTCCTGGACCAACAAGTGCCACTAAATACCCTGAATCTGTGCAAAGGCTTGGCTTTATTGAAGGTACTTAAATATTGAGAGGCCTGAAAAGCATTAATAAGTTGTGAGCATCTCTGGCAGCAAGAAAACTTGTCTAAAATCACATGTCTAAATCTGAATCTCAGCAACCGTGGAGATGGGGCCCCCTTTCACCATGCCTCCCCTGCCACAGGAGAAAGCAGAGCACCAGCAGGGCTCTCTGTCACCCTGCAGTGACCACAGGGATGGTGCTGCAGCACAGGCAGGGACCTCTGTCTCTCCCACGGGTGTTGTTGCAAAGAACTCATTGATACTCACCTCACTGTCAGTACTGCACCATGTGAGACTTCTTACAGGTCATCAACCCACTTGCATTTAGCTCTCTGCCTCCCCTGCTCCGTATTTTGCCTAGCTGTCAAGCTGGAGGTTAATACCTCTCAAATTAGCTGTAAAAATTCATATGGACATTAAGTTCTCAAAACATCCTGTTCTAGTGTTTCCTTTGTTTACACTCAAATGCATTTCTGGCCTTATTTCAGATATCAATTGTAGCATGTATAGTATCCTTCTACTTCAGCTTAATATTCAGGGAAATCCTGTCCCATACCATTAAGGTTTCTTGTATTTGCACTGTCTTTTAACTGTGGCAAGTTTGTGCCTGGATTACTGAAATGATTTCTTACAATTTCCTACTGTTTCCCAACCTCCTGCCCTTCTGTAGGGCGACTTTCTCACATACATGTCCAAGTGGCCAAAGCAGCTCCCAGGGATGACAATTCCCAGCACTTGACATTGAGTATTTGCTGAAGCCTTTCTTAACAACATGGAGACAACTCTTGTTCCTGTCTGGTTTGGTGTGAAAAGAGAAGTGCTGTCATGAGAGAGGGGGCCGCATATTCGAGTGAAGGGAATCAGTACATACCACGGGTAGTGTGCTCTGCCAGACTGAGCAGGGATATGCCCTGCTGCTCTCCTGGCTCAGGGAGTACCTTGTCCTTTTTCCTTGAGAAGCTGCTTTTCAAGTAATTAGTCTGTAAAATAGGGATAAACTCACCTCTCATAGCCATTCCCGAAAGATCCAGTAATATTTTCTCTAGTATTGTCAGTATGTGGTAGTCCCTGGGGATACCTCAGGCCTTGCTTGGGGTATCAAAGCCAGCTCTCCCAGTAAGACTTTAGTCTCGGACTTGGTGTGATTCTCTGTGACTCAGCTCTGGAATAGTGTTTTTCCACTGATAATTTTGGTAAGTATAACCTTAAACTGGGCTACATTACAGATGAGAACCCAAGAACATTTTTAATCTGTTATTTACTTGTAACATCATGAATCACAGCATTGCACTGTGTACATGATATTCTCTGATGGCATAATTACAGAGCTCTCTGTATACTGTGCTTTCTTAATTCCTTGTATTCAACATTCACCTTTCAGCAAGGCATGCTCTAATTCTCAAATGCATATTATTCAGTTCAAGACTAAACATGGGAATTGAAAACAAGGCTTTGAATATCACAGCCATATCACACCGGTCATGTGTTTGCTGTGTTTTCCAGCCTCACACTGTAGCCTTTACCCTCTTCCCACACTGAATGAGCAGCACTGGGTAGTTATAGGGTAGGTGCAGCTGTACTTTAGAATGTGTAACTGGAGCCTGTTCTCAGCTTTATCACCTGGAGTGTGTTTACATGATGAAAAATACCTCTGTGGTTGTTGTCAGCTGCTCGTTCTTGATTGGGGAGGTTTCAAAGTTATGTGCTGGCAGTGCTGGGCAAGGTGGGGAGTCTGAGCACCTCACCGGTGCCCTTAGCTCCCTTCTTGAAGACAGAGACATAAAAAATTGTAAGGAGTACTAAAAGAAACATTTTCCCACATTGCCACCACATACTGTGTCCCCTAAGGTCAATCAGGGAAGTGAAGTTCAGGGGCTTCACAGACTCAGGAACTGTGAGTGTCCAGGGCAGGGAGAAGCCTGTTATCTGATCTCCAGGCATGGCACAGACTCCATCAGGATAAGCAGGACTCATGCCTAGATGGACAAGCTCCCATTCCTCCCCAAGGATTGCTGCTCTCAGACCATCACAACTGGCCTGGATGCTGGTTCTGTGTTCATCTAGCACCTCCACCTTCTCCCCTACCATTATTTCCATGTCAGTCCCAACCCATATTTCTACAGTGAAGTTTGCCAGAAAGGGCAAGGAGAGCAGTCTTTCCAGGTCCAGGCTGTATGGTTCCTCATCTGAGACTGGTTCAAGAAAAGCTGAAACTGCTTGTTGAGGCTCAGTGTCAGATTTGAAAGGCTGCTAGTTACTGAGCTGCAGTGGATCTGCCTGGAGAAATGCCCTTGAAACTGCAAGCAGCAGCATCTCCAGAGCCTCCTCTGAGTGTGCAAGTCAAAGGGGCCATCTGAGTCTGTGTTGAACAGGAGATGATTGGTAGACTTCCTGCAAATTCCAGGGAAATGGAATTTGCTGTGGTAACCTTTGCCAAATCAAGCATCCATGATTAAGCAGCACTCCAACACCCAGGCCGTTTACCTCAAGCTTTCTTAAAATTGTAAATTAATGACTGGACTTTATAATATTAAAGGTCTTTTCTAACTTAAATGATTCCGTGATTCATTATCTGCTGGGTTCCCAGCTCTGCCTTAACTGCCCCTTGGAAGTTACAAATATAAAGATTTGCCCATAATCTAATTCTCTCTTTGCCTCCAAACCTTGTAGAGAAGATGCAGTAGTTTTCCAGATTTGTCCCCTCCCTCCACAGCTGAACCAACACCAGCTGCTGCCGTGTCACTAAGGGGCCACAGTCACCCCAAAGGTGAGTAAACAAAGCGCAGGCCATCAGCAAACTGCCTTATGAGTGCTTTCTCATCAAGGACCACAGCCTACAAAGCCTTGGATTTTCTTTTGTTTCCTTTCCCTCTCCCACATCTGATTTTCATACTTATGAGCATGCAAATGCAACAGGGAAATTTAGGAAATCTGTTACTAAGGCAACTGATTAGGTGATGATGCAATTACCTTGTTATTTGAAAGTCACGGTGCTGTGTCTTGCAATAAGCTCCTACCAAAGGAGAGAATAAAAGTTTTCATAATACTTTTCCACTCAGAGACAACATGGCCCTAAAAATTACTTGCCTTGAGAATACACCAAGAATACCATAAGTCAGCAAAATCTGTCTGCCTTTGTTGTAACAGGAGCCCAGGCAAAACCTCCTCCTTTCTTCAGTGCTGACAGGATTGAGGAGGGGGTAACTCACTTTCAGGAGATGTCAAAAAGTCAATGGGGAAAAGCACTCATGTGACATGAGCAATTAACAAGATATCTGCCTATAATTGCATTTAGTTATGAAGAAATCATAGTAACAAAGATTCAGGTCTTTGAACACAAATGTTGTACCTAAATACAATTATGCAGATGACATTGGACTCCAACACTTCAATGTCCTTCTTGTAGTGAGAGGCCCTGAACTGGACACAGGATCTGAGGTGTGGCCTCACCAGTGTTGAGTACAGGGGCACAATCCCTGCCCTGGTCCTGCTGGCCACACTATTGTTGATACAGGCCAGAATGCCATTGGCCTTCTTGGCCACCTGGGCACACTCTGGCTCATGTTCAGCTGCTGTCAAACAGCACCCCGAGGTCCCTTTCTGCTGAGCAGGTTTCCAGCCATTCTGCCCCCAGCCTGTAGAGCTGCAGGGGTTATTGTGACCTAAGTACAGGACCTATTACTTTTCCTTGTTGAACCTCACACAGCTGGCCTCGGCCTATGGACCCAGTGATGCAGTGGAGCCTGGCCTGGTTCTGCTGTTGCAGACCCTGCCTTTCCCTGGTTTGACCTCCTGTGGCTCCACCACAGGCTTCTCTTCTCTTCTGAATTTCCCTTCCCCCTTCCTGGTGTCACCACACATGCTGCCTCCCACCCTTCTATACAATCTTGGGTCCATGCAGCATACCTTTCACTTGACTGATGCCCAAAGGCTCTATCTCTGCATCAGACCCTTGCCTTGGGAAGGAAGGGCCAGGAGCCAGCACAGATGATGGAGACCTGGTCAGCCCACAGTGAGAATGAGATCTTCCTTTTCCTCCATGCCTATCCTCAGTATATTTACTCTCCTCACTGCCTGACACACCAGAATTTTCAGTCCAGGTACTTGCTGCCTGTGCTTCATGCTGACATTCCTCACTGGACGAGTCACATCAGTTCTGCTGCTTGCTTTGGGACCCTGCTCAACCCAGTG
Organism: Lanius collurio; assembly: GCA_020086605.1. Taxonomy (NCBI): domain Eukaryota; kingdom Metazoa; phylum Chordata; class Aves; order Passeriformes; family Laniidae; genus Lanius; species Lanius collurio. The sequence continues at coordinate 4,865,562 of JACBWW010000006.1, read as the reverse complement.
ATGCATGCAACTTGGCTGCCTCTGCCAACTCCCACTGTGAGTTTCTATGTTTCTCTGCACAGATCTTGCTCCTTCCTACATGCCAGGAGTCACATTCTGGGCTTTGTTTTTTACTTCTGTTTTCAATGTTTTTTGTAATAAGTCCTCACACTGCTCATTTGCTCACAGACAAGCTGCATTTGTTATTCATGGGGACCAAGAAAGGGTGCTGGAAGAATCAATAAAATCAGCAGATATAGATCTGAAATGGTAGGTGCTGTCAAGAGATGCCAGCTGTGGCTGTTGGGACTTCCTGAGGGCTGCTGGAGTAGCCAGGGGCAGGGAACCTATGCTGTTGGAGAGTGCATGCTAAAGGGAAAAAAAAGATGGAGGAGAAATCAAGCCTGCTGCTTTTGGTCTGAGATACCAGGAGCCTTGTAAAGGAGCAGGACATGTTGACCTGCTGTTCTGGACTCAACATCACCTCTTTAGCCCACATTACTGTCCCTCTGCAGCTGCACAAGTGCAATTTGAAGTAATTGTTTTGAATAACTTCAAAAGAAAATCGCACTTGAGTCAGGGCTTGCATAGTAAGTCTGGTATCACACAGCACCACGTGGATCCTGAGATGTGTGCAGGGCATCAGTCTGGCTAGAAAACACAGGCATTGTGTGCTCTACCAGAGTGCTTGGAGGCGGTGGTGGTGTCCAAAAACATTGTGGAGAAAAACCTTCTGAGGGACCAGGCTGGAAGAGATGCAGAAGACCTGCTTGCACTGCTTTGCTGCCCAGCAGCTGTCCAGGGCCAGACCAGAGTTCAGAGGATGCCACAGCACTGATTGCACCATAGATCTCCACAGATGCCAACTTTATCACTCTGTGCACTTCTCCCTGCTACTCTTCCTTGACCACATCATCCTGGTTACCTCATCTTCTAGATGTGGTTCTGAGAGGGTGCCAGAGTTGCTACCACCCATGGGCCACATAAAACTGGCCTGTTTCTTCTGTAGGATGTTAATCTCAGATGTGGTGTTATAGTCCAGGATAAACTGCTTTTCCCAAGGACAGTAGCTGACCTGAGAGTAAAAAACATACTGTTCCTCCTTCTCTGTTGGGAAGATGCCCCACAAAACTACCCAAAAAGCACAGGACAGAACTCAAGAGGGCTGCATTCAGCCTTCAGTCTTAGGCAAAGTGCCATGGCTTATGCCAGCAGAGGGGAGTTACTGCATTATTTTCTATCAACCATTTAAACTGGAGCCTGCATTTGGCTAAATCCACCATCTCCAGAATTTAATTTGCTGTTGAGTCTTCTTACAGTGGAAAGGCAAAGCCTCTGGTGGGAATCCCCTTGCATACAGACTCCTTGCATGATGCAGCAGGCACCTGATTTGGGGATGCTCTCTGTCCCCATCCCCGGTTCAGGGCTGGCACTGGCCCCTGCTCTGTGTGTGTGTGTAAGCAGCTCTGTGCTTGCTGCAGTGATTTCCCAGTGGCTCAGAGAGGAAAAATGAAAAGGAAAACAAAATTGCAAAACCACATCTGCTCTGTGGGAAGTGCTCAGGTAGTATGAATTGCAACAAAGATGAGGCAACCGCCTACCACTATCTAAATAGAGCCAGCAAGCGTATGCAACAATAGTAAAACTAAAATCATCATCACCTTCTCCTTGAAGAATTCATACACTTCTGAATTTATTTTCCTGATTGCTGTGCACTCTGCTCTTCTGCTCTTTTTTCCTTTCCTTTTTTTATTTTTAATTTTTTTTTTTTTTAAATTTTGTAAATACAGTATCTTGTACCACTCTTTTACAGTTTACAAGATATGGCAGCTGGACCACAGCAAGTCAGTGTGTAGGTGCTGAAATCCAATACAGTCAGGGCCACAGCAAGATCCTGCAGAGAGAAGCAGAAGTGAAAAAGTCAATGACAAGTGAAAAGGTAGTGAAAAAGTGGTTGGGGAAGTAACAAGGGTGCCTGTGGGAAGTGGTCCCATGTAGGCAACTTCCTTTGTGTTTGTTTAGGTCTGGGCAGGCCCTGGGCTTTCCTATGAGGCATTCAGATATGATCCCCTTAACATCTTTGCTTCTCAAAATCTCCACACCTGTAAGCCACTCCTTGCCTAGGATTTACTTGTGCCGTGTTTCTGAAATGGCTTTCCCCTGGTGACATCCTTGTTGAGTAATATGGACTTTGCAATATGTGAGATGAGAGCAGCTGAGTCATGTCTTTCCTCTGTGCTCCCCAAAGTGGGGAGCTGGCCAGGCCCAGGGGCAAAAGCAAGGTTTGCTTTTAGCTACCGGAAACAAGCCTGTTGTCTTCACTCATCGCCTAGGGTGTTTTACTTAGTGCTCTATGCCAGAGCAAAGAGGGTGCGGGGCCATGACCGCACCAAAATGTTTCCTACTTCTGCTGTCCTGGGAGTCAGAACAGCAGGGAGAGGGGCTCACCAGAGTGCTCCAGATGTGCACATCTGCTGGGGGCCTTATGGGCAGTTGGAACAGCCACTGAGACTCCCAGCCCCCAAGAGTTTCAGTCACCACATCTTGACTATGATGGGTAACATCTCAACCCTTGAACCACGGGCCCCCAGCACAGCTTGGAGGATCACTTCCATCTATAGACAACAGGAAAACCTAGGCAGAAAACCATTTTAACTCAAGTCTACAAAATGGTGATGTCAGCATGTCATGATGTCAGGAATTTCTTCCCTTTCTCGGTCCGGCTCAGAGCTCCTGCCCTCAAATAACCCTCCTGAGCAAGCTGCTCCCTTAGCCTTTAGCTACAGTGAAGAGTTCCCTCCTGAAGCCACTGTTTTTCCTTCCTAGAGGCAAACATGGCTTGACCTTTTTGCATGCTTTCTGGGAAATATTTTCTTTGGTTTAGCTCAGAAGGGCACTGTGGTGCCTTGGCAGAGCACCCCAAAGAGATGGAGAGCCCATAGTGTCCCATTAGGTTTTCTGCCTTCATGTATTTATTTTCCTGATTATAATATGCTTTTATGGCCAAAAAGAATTTGATACTTCAGATAGAAGTCACTCTTTATTTTTATTCTGATATTTTATATTCATGCCAATAATTATGGGTAAATTATGATGGTCTGCCTGCTTTCAACTTTTTATGCTTCTGTAACAGTTTCTGTAAAAAAATTCTTACGTACATGGAACCGTGTTGAAGCTCACTTGGAAGGGCTCTGCAAAACTGTACAGTTACAGGATTTTTGATGTGCATTTTTATACTGCTTAGGAGTCAGATCTGAACTGAGGGTGATTAATAGAAATTCACTGTCACTGAAATATTTTCCAGTACTGAGCACCTTACAAACCCTTCAGCCCACCTCTGTCTCTTCTATCATTTCATTTGTCCCTCTGTTTTTTAATCCAGGAGTTGATATTATCACTGGCCCTTTGCAACAGAGTCTTGTACAATATCATGACTGCTTCCTATGAGAAACACTAGACAAATACAGTCATAGAATCACACAACTGTTAAGGTTGGAAAAGACCCCCAAGATCAGCTGTCAACCCAGCACTGCTTAAACCATGTCCCTGAGTGCCACATCTATACATCTTTGTGCCTCCACAGATGGTGACTCAACCACTCCCTCAGGCAGCCTGTTCCAAATACTTGATGATCCTTTCCATGAAGAAAATGTTCCTTATTAGGAACTCAATCTAAACCTCCTTTGGTGCAACCTGAAGCCATTTCCTCTTGTCCTACTGCTTATGACTTGGGAGAAGAGACTGACCCTCACCTTGCTAAAACTTCCTTTCAGATAGTTCTAGAGACCCATAAAGTCTCCACTCAGTCTCCTTTTCTCCAGGCTAAACAACCCAAACTGCCTCAGCCACCCCCCATATGACTTGTGCTTCAGAACCCTCACCTTCAGTCATGGAATCACAGAATAGCTGAGGCAGGAAGGGATGTCTGGAGGTCATCTTGTCATGCATGAAGCCTGGCTGACATCAAAAGTGTGATCCTCTTCCTGCTTGTGGCAATATAAATCAGAAGTTAACATTTTCCATCAGCTTTAGGTTGCAGACCCGTGGTTAAGCCTGAGTTGATTTGTTTTGGCGATGTGCCCGGATTGCTTTGGGAGGCAAACTCCAGAACTTCCCAGAGGATCTCAGAAGTGAAGCTTTGCCTATTCCCCTGTGATATTGACTTCCAATTAGGATAGGATTCATTTGCCCTGCAAAATATGAACTATCATTTTGCACAGCAAGTGCAATATTTCTGACTTACAGAGCCAGAGAAGTACTCAGGCTAGGTAGGACCAATGAAGTTCATCCCACCACCAACTTTCCACAAACTGGATATGAGTGCCGTCCATCCCCTTCACCAGGCCATTGAGAGGCATCTGACAGGATTCTTATAGATAATAGGAAAACATCTCCTGAGTATGGAGGCCAGTCTGAAGTCAGGAGGTACGACAGTGTAGGGAAGGAACAAACCTGAGCCAGGATCTGAGGTAGAGGCCGCCTGGCTGAGAGACTCACTTACCTGCATGCAGCGGCAGCACACTCATCAATTGCTGCTAGTGGTGCCAAATCCTATTTTCCAGGTCATCAATCTTACCAGTCACTGCAAAACATTATATAACTCCACTCGACTTGATATTCAGCTTTCATCACATGTCTGCAAGGCTTAAGCCAAAGATCTGGGCAGATTTTGCAAAATCAGATCCAGCCTGTTAACAGGTGCCTCATGTTTTTGTTGTTGTGGCTTAGTGTGTGCTGCTCCCTTTCTCTGAGACGCCATGCCTCATTCACATGGGGTGTGCAAGGGCTGTCAGGCATTCCCCCAAAAGCTTACTAAAGTGTGCTGCCAAGCCTAATGTATTGGGCCACCCGGTTAAATGTCTGGGAGAAGCAAGTATCCACATGACAAAATGAGTTACTCAGCTTTGCTGGAGTAGCTTTCTGTAGCGCTGAGCCTGTGGCAGGACCAGCACTGTGTGGCAGTACCCCAGCCTTGCCCTCCATCCTTGCTGATGGGAGAAGTACACAGTCCAGAGTGAAGAGTAAACAGGGAGGGTATGCTCAAAGGAGGAGCTTGCTGCTTTGAAACCCCAGTAAAAGGCTGTGTGCTGCATCAGAGCAATTCCCAGGGGATCACTTAGGGCTGCCACACAGCCCACAGGGCTGTTTTTTTTTCTCTGTGCATCAGCATTGCCTAAAACATCAATGCACCTTTGTTTCTGGTCCTTCAACCCACTGTCCTCAGTCCAAAGTCACCCAACCACACAGAGCTCTACAATTCCCTGTATCTCTTCTCCATCTTACCCTGTTTGGAAATTTTGCTAAAGGCAGAGGACAGTTTCAAGGTGGGACAGCCTTAGCAGGCCAGACCAGAAGTTCATCTAAGCAAGAATTCTGATGGTCTCTGGACAGAAGAGGAAGTTGATGCACAGGAAAGAGTTCAAAAACATCATGGGAGAACCTACTGTACAGCTTTCCAGCTGGATAGCAAGTCTACTGCAGCCAATAACCATCCAAGACCATAAAAGTAGGAACAACCACAAATCTTCACACTCCCTGTGTGCAAGATGCATTGCTGTGTTTTCTTCTCAGCATGTCGTGGGGGTGTGACAACAAAAACCAATAAAAATACTAAAAGTAAACTCTCCATAAAAGTCACCATGGGGCTGCTAATGCAATTCTTTCCTGCAGGACCAGCTGGGGGATCAGCCACACCTGACAGATGTGAGGTGCTTTGCCAGGGCACCATTAGACAGAACTCAGATTTGGCAGAGATGAGGGTCATGGCCAGCCCTGCCTGGAATTCAGATGTAGCTCCTGTTCCCAGAATCTTTCCTGCCTACTCTCTGCTAACATTTAGTATCTGTGCAGTTCATGCTCACAAACACTTTAAAGCCCTAGCTAGTCACCACAGGTTAACTCTGCATTTAAATATTTGTGGAGAATAAATATCACATTACATGTTTAGGATAAGACAAATCACTCTTTGCCTTGAGTTGGTTACACGGATGACTGGTTGGTATGAATCACAAACGTTACAGTCCAATACATAATTCCAGATTGAGCACGGTGTTATGGCACATGGTTATGTTCCCTGATTTGATGGCTTATTTAACTAATCAGCACAGCAGGAGCAGTTCATTTCAACTATTCCAATAAATGAGAGCTCTGTAATTTGCACATGCAGCTGTAATAGTTGTAATGCTTCATTCCTGCTGTGCTGCTTAGTTACATAAACCATCTAGTTGGAATCAATACTTATTTACTGTACCTAATCAACACAGTTTGAATTATAAACATGGAGAATTTGCATATAGGCTGAGCTGCTGAGATTTCCCCCAGGTACAAATATCTGACAGTTTCTTAATCCGTTCAAAAGGTCAGAAGAAAAGGATGTAAAAAGTAGCGAAATAACTAACAGCCCATGTGAAGGCTTTGTTAGGTCTTTTCATGGGAAATGAAGGGGTTTGACATTCATAACAAGAGGCTGCTGGAAACCATAAAGGAAATACACAAGAGCAGCCTTTCCTGTGCTGCAGAAACTTTGACTAGTAATTTTCTGGCAGCTTTCAATTACCAGTGGATGGGCTGATGGGCTGGAAGCAGAAGGAGGAGATAAAGGTCTGGATCTCATCACGAAACCTGGTGACATTTCACAGCACCTGAGGCAGGCAGGGGCTGGTGAAAACCTCCCTGCACATCAGAGCTTCTGTATCGCAGCTGGCGAACAGCACTCCCAGAGGAAGCCTGATAGTAATCGATCCTGTCTATTTCTTACCTGGTATCTAATAGATAGCAGAGATTCAATGTCCCTATCTAAGGCACACAGGGCTCATCCTGTGTACACTGCTTCTCTTCAGAATGACTCAAGCCTGAGCTCTTGCCAAAATTGGTATTAGCAGCAAAAGATAGTTTAGGGGATGGCTCACCACCTACTCCATAGCCCATTCTGGAATCCTCCTTGAATTGCTGGCAACAGGTTACCCCAGGTGCCATTGGGGTGAGCTGTGCTGGAGGCAGAGAAGTCTCTGTTCTCATGGGTTGGGGGGCTGCTGGGCCAGGTGGGGGCCAGGGCTCTGCTGGACCAGTCAAGGTAGCAGCCAGGATCTGCCTGACTTCCCCTCACAGCGCACACCTTGAAAGATTAAAAGAGCACTGCACTCTATGTCCATTTGAAAAGGAATTAGAAAATTTTTATTCCCAAGATAACTTCTTCCTTGTATAAAAATAATACAGGGAAGAGGGGGGAAGTTTAAAAGGACTTCACCCACAAAAAGACACAGGTTAGAACTCCCAGTTCTCAAACAGGTTTACCTAGTCAGTTTTGTTTTGATTTCAATTTAAGATCCTTGTTTTAATAGAATATTCTCCTGGAGGAATGCACAGCCAGTTTATCACAAACATGTTTAATCAGAGCAGATGGAAGGCAAGAGCTGGTGATTGCTGTGAGCTCATGCGCCTTCACATGGTACATCTGGGGTTGTCTTTCTGGCTCCAGGCTTCACAGCGGTCTATGCACAACAGAGTTTTTCAGCTCAAAGTAGGTAGATGAAATGAGCTTGCCTGGGGAGGCAGGTTTGCTGCCATGGCTGCCCTGGGAGAAGGTGTCTCTGCCGGTGTCCCAGCACAGCCCCTGGCCCCTTTGGGAACAGAAAGCTCTGTTTCTCAGGGTGTCAGTGCTTGGTGCCTCAGCCCTCAAGATGAACACTCCTCGTAGCTCACCTGTACAGGCATCTGAATCTGTTTTCAATGCTTCAGCATGTCTGAGATATCTGTTTGGAACAGCAGCAGTGGCACAGGTCATGGGGCAGCAGCTAGAGGCAGGTCTGGTTCATTGGGGTATCTTAAATGCTCATATATTGAGCACCATGTTTTAAAACAGAGATAAAAGGAAGACCATTCCTGACAGAGAAACTGCTGGGTGTTGTATTTCTGTGTTTGGAAAGTACTAAAATACATGGGAGAAGCATGTGGACTCAAAATGTCTCCCTGAAGCAGGGTGCCTGCTCCCTGTTCTTCCTGCACTATGGAAAAAATATCCCGGTACCACAGCACCAAAACACCTTGCAAACCACAGCCCTCTGGGCGTTAGCTTACTTTATGACTGTCACTCTGGCTTTTCCAGCAATGTTAAAGGAAATTACACCAAACATGACAGCCTGTGTCCCTGGGATTATCAAGGCATTACATGGCAGGTCCCTGTAAAGGGATAAAGGCTTTAAATGGGGGCTATCCCAGCAGATGAAGGCCAATGCCCTTGATACGAGGGTGGGTTTTGTTCCCATCCTACTGAAAGACTACCTGAGGCAAAGACTCTGCATGGGCTTTCCCCAGTAAACCATGACGAGATCTTTCTTATAGCACAAAGTGAAGTATGTGAGCCTCTGAGATCAGAACTTGGTGCTTCCAAAGCAAATGCAGCACACCAGTGAGCACACATGGGTATCTTCTAGAAGCAATTTTAAGATCAGCATGTAGAATACCATATCCCAGTGTTAATTTTTGCTATTATTTTAATTCTTTCACTAATAGGCATCCTGTGATGTACCTGGAATGAGCCTTGAACACCCTCACCCCCACTACCTGTGACTACAGAGTTGGACAGCTGCTCCAAAATTTAACAGAAACCCATTCAAAGCCCACAGTGTTGTTAGCAATAATTGCATCGTGGCACTTGGTTGCAGCATGCTTTTCACAGCATCCCATAACCTGAATGCATTTCCTAGCTGAGTTTCATGGGATGCTGGACAAAAAAAAATAATTTGAGCACTTCTCAGATCTCAACTTGCCCTTGCAACCATAGCATGTAAGTCCTGTGACCAAAAGACACAGATTTAACATAAACCTGTACAGATTTTTCACCTACAAATCCATACACTCTGATGGCCTCTGCCTGAGTCTGAGCAAAATCTAATTAGGCGAAGGAAACTGAATCTCAGTATCACTTTGGGCATCACAGGATCCCCTTCCATAGGATTCAGGTACAAGCCAAGGTAGGCAACTGTCCCTATAAGCATCCCTATGAGCATGTGTGTTCCCAGCACACCAGTACAGAGGAGACCTGCACTGAGCTGCCCAGCTGTGCAGGTGCAAAGCCTTGAATGCAGCCCAGAAGGTGCCTGCTCCTCTGTTCCTCCTTGCTTCCCTTATTTGCTGGCAATCTTCTGCACCTGCCAGTTTTACAGCATCACAGGTTCCTGCAGGCTGGTAAGACTTCTTTAAAACACAGCACAGCTGCCGTTGCATTTGCATCCTGAGTTTGTCCTGGTGCACTCAGGTTTGGGCTTTGCTTGTTGCCATGTTCAGATTATGTGTGGAAACTGGAAGAAAAATGTAGGCGTTTCTCCCTTCACTTTTTTTTTCACTCAAATGCATTTTCAGTCATTAGTTATTCTGTGTCCATGAGCATTTCAAATAACTGAGTGGAGGTGGTTGCTCAGATATATTAGCTCTGGCCTTGTTAACCACCTCGGACTGTGCTGGTTCAGCAGAGGCAGGGCTCTCAGAACACTTTCTCCAAGATATAATAAAAAATATAAAATAATAGTACAAAATTTTTGTGATAGTAATATAAAAACTGTAAATGTAAATAATATAAATTATATTGCTAATATAAAGGAATAGCATAATTATAACTATAAATAACATGATATTAATACAAAATAACATGGTATAAACAATAACTAGGTTTGACCATTGCTCTGATGTTTCTGATACGTATCTACATACATGTTTTATAAGAACAGGGCTGGATAAATTTCAGTTTGAACTGATGCTAATTTGATTAAATCTCAGTTTTGTAAATCTCCTTGATCTTGTTCTTTTTCTTCCTAGTGGGAGAGTCATCCCTCTCTCTCTGCCAGTCCTCTAGCCATTTTCCTGATGAGCAGGATTGTGCTCATCGCAAGAGAGATTAGGAATCTTTACTGAACTTACTGACATGGCCCAGATTCTCCACAGGGCACCAAGTCTGAGGAGCCATTCCAAATGGATTAAGCAAATGTGAGCCTTGAATAAATTTAAAAGATTGGTTTTTATAATAATTAAAACAATATATATATATTTTTAAATGACTACATGAATAAAATGCAGAGGAAAATATTCTACACAGAGCTCCTGGTTTCTTCCGTGGTGGCTACCCATACCTGCCCAGATTTGCAGCAGACTGGGCAGGGGCTAGGAGCAACAGGTACTTTGTGCATCATGGGGTATTCATTGGAGCAAAGCCCCCCACAGTGGGGCCAGCACTAGCCAGCAGAGGGCAATGCCAATATGTATCTTACACGTACTTAAAAGGGTGGAGGATTTCTTATTCAGCACAGCTGGTGGATGGGGAAGAGAGGATGGCTGCCAGGACATAATTTACCAGCACCAGCAGAGCAATCTCATCAGCCCAGGCTCAGGATTCCCCTCTCTCCATGGCCATGACCATGCAAGGAAGCTCAGCTTTCAGCAAAGACAGCTGCCCCCCATCCCCTGTCCCTTTCCCCTGGCACAGTGCATTTATTAAATGTGTGTATGTTGGCTTCTTTGTACAGCTGCCTCTCAGGCATGTTGGATGGTTTGCTATATTCTTAGCACAAAATGCAGTCAGACTCTATGAAGTATCATTTAAAATACTATTTATTAAGCCTAATAGTATAAAGGAAGAGAGAATAACATAGATAAGCTAACATCCCTTTAGGTGCTGGGAGCCTCGCAGTGAGCAGCATCCAACTGCCCTCCCATTGGCTGCAGCACAACGTGGAGACTGCCTGTAGAAAGGGTTGCCTTATATTGGTCATTCAAGATATTACAGGGTTTTCTTACAGGAAAACAACTCTGTTCATCATTTCTCCCACCCAACAGGCAGGCTGTTCACATGAGAACTTGTTGCTGCACTGTGAGATAAAGGCAAGGCCAAACAGGCTGTATATTTGTGGGACAGAGTGAGAGGCGCCTGCGGGATCCTCCACTGCAATGGCCCAGCTCAGTCAGCGCTGTACCAAGGGAGATATGTCACAGCCCTGGAGCCAGCTGTGGGGATCACCAGCCTTTCCCATTGTGATCACTGCAGACAGGAACACCACGCTTCACTTTCCACATTCCTCAGAGAACTACTCATCATGTTGGTGCTTGGGTTTTCTCCACCGCTTCAGATGCAGACAGATGAAATAGAAGACTAGGAAAAATCAAAGCATTTGACAATGTTTTCATAGGGTTTGAGATTTTTTGCTCAACTAAGTGTTGAATTATATTGTTGTGTTGTGTTTTCTTGATATGTTGGTCCCAGATTTTAAATAGCTGTTTTCTGTCCCGACACAGCAGAAATTCTATCATGTGAAAGACACTCCTTTCATTTTTGTCTCACATTTCTGCCAATAACCAGATATATACCTATATTTAGTCAAATATCTCTATCCATGACAGGCAAGAAAGCAATTCTGGCATGAATATACTTGTTCACATGCCGAATTTTCATTTGCTTGAATAAAATTCCCTCTCCAGACATCTGTTTACCCATCCATCCAACTACTCATCCATCCACACAAGCAGAAAAACCCATAAAATATTTGCAGAAAAACAACGCAAAAGGAGTACAGTTACAGCTGTAATAAACTGTAAGTAATGGAGGATCCTATTCTTAGATTTTTTTGACCACCCATCCCCCCCAATTTATGCTGTGCTGCCAGTATATTTATGATAGGAAAACTAGTTGAAGAAAATAACTAGATATTGGCTGAGCAGTTTTTAAAACTCTTCTGCAGTGTTGTTGTTTACCTTTTGAAATATTAAGAAACAGTCAGAAAAGATAACTTGGAGAGAAATTCTGCTGAAATCTTTCTTCTGGTGTGTTTTTTCAGGCAGGTGTATTAAGTAATAGGAAGAGAGCTCTGCTTTCTGACAGAAGGCATGTAGGTAAGAAATGCAAATGTTTTAAGAATTAAGTTTGTTTAACCTTGAGAAGAGGAGGCTCGAGGGGGGACTTTACTGCTCTCTACAAATCTCTGAAAGGAGGGTGTAATGAGGCTGATCTCTTCTACCATGCCTGCAGTGAGAAGATCGGCAGAAATAGTCTTAGGATCAGACAGGGGTATGGATACTAAAAAGCTAAAAGCAGAGAAATTCTTCAGCTTTCTGCAGCATCCTGTGAAGGCCTTGCTTTCTCATGCAGCTACCTGAGAAACAGTTTGAGGTTTTTGTAAACCAAGACTTTATCTAACACCTGCAAACTTGTTTTCCAGTGTTGTTACGGTACATTGGAAAAGACACTTTTTGGCATGGTTGTTTAAAAACTTCTTCTATGTTTCTTGGGATTTGATTCTTACCAAGGACTTTTGGTAGAATGTTTGGACACAATTAATTTCTGAATCAAAAAATGTGCCAGTGCAAGACTATTTCTGTGAATATTACCTGATTATAGAGACTGTTGAGCAATGTTGGCTGTGTCCTGCTGCTGTTTTAGCGGCAAACACGTGGTCGAGCAGCACGTGTGTTGCAGCGGGCTCCTCCGCCACCCTGGAGACCGTGCGGCTCTGGCCACAGGTGCCCAGTGCATTGCGGGCAGCAGCGAGGGAGCTCCCGTGCGTGGGAGAGCCAGTGAGGCCAGGCATGGCAGGAGCGGGGCCGGCAGTGAGAGCGGTGGCAGCAGCAGGAGTGGATCCAGGGCCCAGCAGTGTTCGCCCTGAGACACGCGAGCAGTGCAGCGGCACCGGCGAGGGGAAGTTGTGTGGGGCTGCCGAGGCAGTCCGGTTAACGGGACAGTGCAGCGTGGGGCTGCGCCGAGCCCAGGCAGCCACATGAGAGCCTGGCCGAGGCAGTGGCACACGGGCTGTGGCCAGAGGCAGTAGAAGAGCCAGCAGAGCAAAGCAGCATGGTGCAGCATGGCCCAACCCACACAGCCTCAAAGGCAGCCCCGAGAAGCCAGGACCATGCGGAGGGAACGCTCACGCCCCTACAGTGGCAGCTCTGGCACGAGACCGAGCAAAACCGAAAGTGAAAGCAAGAACAAAGCAATGAAGAAACAAAAAAAATTATCGCAGCTAGGGTTTTTGGAACTGTAAAATGGTATGATGTAAAGAAAAATTACAGTTTCTTATTGAGAATTGATACAGGAGAAAGTATTTTTGTCCATAAATCTGCTGTTGTGAAAAATAACCCCAAAAGTAATTTTCCAAGCTTGGAAGAAGGAGAAAGAGTAGAATTTAAAATTGTGCAAGGAAGGAAGGGCCCACAGGCCGCATGTGTTACAGGCCCTGGGGGTGTCCCTGTCAAAGGCAGTAGATATGCTAGACAATATCCCCATAATCCCTATCCTTTCTCCTATCCTACCTTCCCCTTTTATCCCATGCCCCTATATTTCCCAAATTTCCTTTTCTGGTTCCCCTCACAAAACCAGGCTTTTCCATTTGCCATGAACACCTTTGCAATGCCAATGGGGGGGATGAAAAGGAGGGAGGGAAGAAATTAACTGTCATTTTCTAAGATTCCAACAGGTACAGAAAGGAAAAAACCCTCTCCTGATTCAGTTTCCATCTGAAGCATGCTCAAGTCCTGTCTCCCTTCTGATACAACAAAGAAAATCTCTCTGGACATTTGGGGACTCAAGCTAGTGGCTTCTTTTCTTTTGAAATTATTTTGTTATATTTATCCAACTGTTTCCAATGTTCTTTTATTTAAAAATAAAGGGTGAATTGTGGAGGTGCCTTCCCCTGAAATCCCGGGGGAGGGACCCTGCAGTGTATGAGTCTGTCCCTGTCCCTGTCCCCATGTCACGTGTGCCCCATACCTGTTCCTGATTGGGTGGTTTGGGTGCCCGGGCCCGGGAGGAGAGCAGGGTCCCATGACTGGGGTCTGCCTGGGAACTCCAGCCATGTGGCTGGAGGAATAAAACACCTCTGAACGTCTAAAGAAATATCGCTTCATCTTTCCTTCCAAGTTCATCGCTGTCTTGTACTTGTTGTAAGGATTCCCCATTACAACAAGCTCCTCCTTGGGCTTGATGGATTTTGCCCAGCCATCCTCCCTGGAAAACAGCATCTCTCTAGCTCCTTCATGCAAGACCCTTTTCCCTTCAGGTGGTCCCTGCTTCTCCAACAGGAATCCAACAGGTAGGTTGGAATCTAACAGGAAAGTTGCAATAAAAAGCAGGTGAGGGAGGTTCCTGATGGGAATTCCTCCCTTGATCAGCTCCACTGAGGCCTCTGCTGGGAAGAGTCTTGGCCAGCTCAAACACAGAAGCGTTTGCAAGCACATGCTTCCAGAAAGATGACCTTACATCTTTTTTAGGCAGACCAGACATCATAAGGACCATCCTTACCAAAGTCAGCATGGGACATGCCAGAATACAGTCCTGAGCTCGTGCTGTTCTCTTGCCCTAACACCTGCTCAGGACATCTTCCATTATTTATTCCTTACACACTAAAGCCATTGGTTTATTGATATCTCCATTGTAAGGAAGTGTTTAGATTCCTTGCAGCTTTGATATCATCAATAATTTAGATGTTGCTTCAGCTGTGAGCATTGCTTCCACTGGTCCCCAGGGATTGTGCCCTGCCCTGGACTGCTCTGGCTTGGGTATCCTCATTTTTCTACAGAGGATAGTTCATCTAGAAAAGCTATTGACAATTCTGCCTCAGAAGGAAAGCAGAAAAATCTGTAAGTGATCAGACTTCCACATCTTTGGTTTTAACATTAAGACTGTAGCACATTTCAATACCATGTACTTTATGTTACCACTAGAAAGGTGTCTTGAATCCTGTAGACTAAATAATCTTACAGGGTGCTGGAATTTAGTCTCTAAATTAAGGAAATGGGGTAGTTCAGATGTAAAAATGGAATGTGGTGAGCTAACACAAGGAAAGTCAATTCCTGTTAGCTCCCAGCATTTCCAGGTCAGTTTAGGGCATGCACATCACGGAACCTGACAGTGGGGAGAACATAGGCATATTTCATTCCCTGCCTTTCAGATTCCAATAGCAATGATGAGCTCTGGCCAAAGCAGTTGTTTGGGAATTTATGATCAATTGAGGTTATTTGGCCTTGGTCTTAGGTCAAACAGGTCTCTAGAGAGTCTTTAATATATAGCTCTGCATCTCTTTTATTGCTGTTTAAATGATGAGTAACTGAATTATAAGAGTGTCTGCCATATATCAAGGGGTCAAGGTTGGTAAATCTGAAATACAATAACAGAGGGGAATTGGGCTCTAATTAGAAGTTTGTTACCATTCACTTGTTCTTTCTGTCACAGACTTGGTGGTTGGGCTGTACTGAAAGCTGATGTGAAATAAAACTTGCAATACTTTGCAGAAAGAAGAGAAAAGAGATACTGGAATATACAATACAAAATTATCTTCTGCAATGCCATTTTTTAAAGAAGGTCTCTAGCCTCTTCTATCTGAGCTACACTTTATATTGGCAGCATGAGTCTTGGAGAAGGCATAAAGATGGGGGAAATAACAAAAAAGGAAGTGTATTTTACATAACTTTCATTTTCAGCAAAAGAGGAAAGAAAACATGAAATGAAACAGTTTATTAACAGGTAATGCATTTTCAATAGCAAAAAACCAAACCAAACCAAAACAAAAAACACTGCATGTTCTGAAGATCTTTAACTTTATGTTAAATTGACCACAATGGACAATATTTACAACATGATTGAAGGGCAAAAAAACCAGTGTGAAAAAGAAGATGCTGTGAGCCACAGATGTTATTTACCAAAATGAAAAGTCCAATACACCTCTCAGAAAAAAGCTGAGTGGTATTGTGTATGGGAAGTGCTTCTGGCCCTAAACTGAGACATCCATATGAAATTTCCCAGTCTTGGGTATAAACCTTTGCCTGAGGCATCCCTCTCCTGGGTGACTTTTTCTGGTGCAGGGTTGTGTGTGCATTCTGGACTGGACACAGGGAGCAATTTTGGCAGCTATGATACCACTGACCTCTGCTGGGAGCAATCAGACACATTTAGCTTCTGTCATGGGTCCTGTGCTGCTCAGATGTGGTGGAGATTCCTCTGGCAGAGGCTGACGTGTGTGTGTGTGTGTGTGTGTGTATAAATGTAAGATATGCACATCTTTGTGTAGCTGCATACACCTTCCATCTTGCTGTTACTGCAATTTCCCAGGTGGCCAAGTGGTGCAAGGGAGTAAAATTCATCCCAGACTTAAAAAAAAAAAAATTTCTTTGCAGTGAGGAAGATTAGGACCTCACAAAGAAAGGAATCCCTACCAGTTTTCTCTATAATATAACATCGTACACATGTAAGTGTACAAGATTCATGGATCTTTGAGTTCTTAAGAGTTTGAATGGTGATGACAGGATTCTGAAAGCTAGGCCTGTAACTGATGTGACTGAAAAGCAGAGGTGTTGTGATGACTGGCACAACTTCCAGTTTCCTGATGGACACACTCCAAGTGCAGCGAGCATGAGCAATAGAGTTCCAGTTAAGGTTTAAACTGGCAATGTACAAAATAGAGACAGATTGTGCAAATAAAAGAGCTCAGATAAAGAGGTTTTGTAGAGGAATCCTCACCTTTCCCATCCAAGAACAGCTAGTACTGAACCATTTTGTAAATGAAGAAAAAAGATCTTTATCTGCATGACATCCAGTGTAGGCACGTTCAGTTGGGGGCTCGGAGAAGAACACAAGCTGGAAGCAGCCCATTGGAGAAAGTGTTTTGACAGGAAGAGTCAGAGATTATAAACTGAATTAATTTGTTCCCTTATAATGAGTGGCATGAAGTAATTACTATAGAGCAGAAAACAGAGCAGATGACCCTACAATGGAGTAGTAAAGGAAATTCAAAATACCATACGAGATTTTGTTCAGTAATGTTGAAAAGTGGTACTGGCTGTACAATTAACAACACAGAGAACAGGACTGCATCTAAGGTCCGCATTGTCCATGAAGCAAAGTCAGGTTATGATGGAGCAACAAATCATTCAGATTGAACAAAAAAATGTAGACAATCAGGATTTACTCCTGTACTGAAATATTCTAGCAGAATTCCAGTTATCTGTGTATTACAGGAATTTACTCTCATAAGGATGGAAGATGAATCAGGCGGATTGACTGGAGAGAGCAATGAAAAAAGACTGTCCTAGATTACATTAAAAAAGAAATGGCAAGATTTAATGAGACAAGATTTAGTGTGGCTGAAGAAGAGAAGAGAGGCCAGACAAGATTTAGTGTGGTTGAAGAAGAGAAGAGAGGCCAGATTACAGGCCAGACACAAGAAAACAGAATTGTCCACAGTGACAGATAATGCAGAAAAGGCCAAAGGGAAGAGATCTGGGTTGCATTGTAAGGAACTTGTGGCATTCTGTTAACCTATTGCTTTTCATATTCCACATTGTTCTCCCACTTTTCCCTTGCTCCTAGCCCTGGCCACTCCCTGGGCCCCTCCCTATTGGTTTCTGTACGCCAACCCCACCCATGTATCACCCCGAGCCCCTGAGAAAAGCTCCCCGCTCCCGGACTGCGATGTCTCTCTGCCTCTGGGGATCGCTGGGACAATGCATGATTAGAAGTCTTCTTAAACCCTCATGGGAGACCCTTCTCGCCTCCTTTGCCATCACTGGTTGTAGCTCCGCTACCTGCCAGAGCAAGATCGCGGGGCCGTCCAAAACCAAGCACGAGGTGCGACCAGGTCGCATTGCCCGAAGCAGCCCTGCTGAGCACTCAGGAAACTACAGCCTGCTCAGCTAAATCTAGTGACTACAACAGAACTTACATTGAAATGGTGGATAGACATGCATGAATGTTGAAGGAATTAAATGCAAAGCTCAAAAAGAGAAGTTGAGCTGGGTTTGAAGCCTGGCCAGAAAAACAGTATCTGAAACTCTGGGAGGTGTTACAGTTGCCATTAGAGAATGTACAAAAGAAGAAAACAGGGAAATAGGAGGAGGAATCATATTTTTAAAAATGTAGGGAGAATTGTGTTTTCTTTTATAGACATTTAGATGATCTTACAATATCTTCACTTAAGTTGTCCCTTAAATATGGAGGCAAGCTGTTAGAAACAGAGGATGCCAGTTAGAAAGGACTGGAATTATAAAGAGGTGGTTGGACTGTACCTCAAACTGCAGCAGGATTTAGTTCAATTTTCAGCAGAAAATAATTACAGTACCAGCTGCTAAGCATTACTAATCAGCTATGGAGATCCACCCTGTGCTAACAGAAATTTCCATGTAACCTTCAAATAGCCACACAAGGCTGTTCAGCATTTTCCAGCTGGGAGGTGGCAGAAAAGACAACTGTGGCAAGTCCCACATGAAAAAGGAAAACCACATCCTTTGTGCTGTGCAGTCAGAAAAGACAGAGGGCTATTTCACCTTCCTTCAGGCTCTGTGGGTTGGTTTTTTTAAAGCAGCTCAGCCTTTGACAAACCAGAGCCATCTGTGAGCTGTCATCCTGTCCTTCCCAGTTGCAATGGCTGTACAGATGCTGTCAAACTCGCACCTCCTGGTGGGTAACACGAGTCTATGCTCAATGGCACAATATGGTCTTTTACCCACCTGTCTCTACTAAACACAAATTATAGTTCAACATCTTTACATATTTTTAGGTTTTTTTGCTTATCTGAGCGGAAAGGACACTCACTTTAATCCTCTCACTGCTGAAAATGCCTGAATATTTCTAAATAAATTCTTTGGCCTATCCTTCCTGACCTTGAAGGACTTTTAGGCATGGTCACAGAGGCAGCTAGAACCAAGGCTGTCTGTCCTTATGCAGGCCAGATGGTAGTGGTTTTTTCCCATGTACATTTTTGTCATATTCCATCTTAAAGACATAGTTAGAGAGCTCTGCATTAGCACTGTGACCTGTCCCTGTGCATTTTTCTGGCAGCTTCTAAGTCCTTATGAACACCCCATATGAGACAGGAATGGATTTGCTATGTGAGATTGTCAGAGTCATAACTTAGCCATTCAAAAAGCCACTGAAGGGAAGAGATTTTGCCAAAACCAGGCACACGTAAAGATCTCCCAGTGGATTTTGACTGTGCTGAAGTACTGAACTAACCCCAGCTCTTGGGCAGTATTTTGGAGCAAGGCAAGCAGTACAAAGTACTGGAACCAAAATTTCAGCAAAAAGCCTACAGCTTTTAAGAGCATAAAACCTGATATTAATGTGCAGCCAATATCATGCTTATTAATAACAGATACCACAGAGTTATCAGGGGAGGAACACAGGATTAGTGTGGCAAAAGTTATTTTAGAGTTGTTTATTTGGTTACCTGGAACACAGGATGGGTAGAAGCAGTAGGTGCCTCATACAGGCAGAGCAGCGCAGGCTGTACCCATCAATATTAAAGCAATTACGTGTACAGATGTAATACCAGTGATTTGTTACAGCACTGGAATATAAAGTGTTACTATATTGCTATTACATGCTCATCTTGTCAAATGGACAGGGAAGGATCCTGGATGGGCAAATGCCAAACCCCTTTGTTCAGTCTTTGTCTCAGGAGGTAATAGCTCAATTTACCAATCTGATTTGGTGGATTTCAATTTGGGAAGGAGACAAATAAAAGTGCTTGAGTGAGTGTTTTGTGGGTTGATTTGAGGCTTTGCTGATATTGATCAAACAGTACTGAAAACCCAGAGAAAAAGTTGCAGTTGCAAATTTCTTCGTGATTTAGATATTTGGAGTGGTATCCAGGTCCGGCTTAGGTTCCTTCACCTGGGTGTTTATGCTGCCAGCTCCAGCCATGTACATCTCATCACCTGACGCCCTTTGAGATGCCATGTGGTCCCATGACACCTTCTCAGACCTGGCAGATAGACACAGTGATTACAGTAGGTCCATGCCTGGTACACCAGACAGGAAGGACATCTTGCAGCATTTAAATCAACTTCAGGTTGACACCATAAATGGCTCCATGTTTGTAGAAATGTTTGAACAACTGAAACCCAGGTCCATGTTTGTACAGCCAGAGGAGACTAATGGGCCTCTAATCTGAGCAGTTTTGAGAGGGGAGTCTCTGTTAGCATCCGTCATACCCTGGGATACCCTTGGGTACCTCGAGGCTCACTGTCATATCTCTTGGCCCTGTGATGATGTTGAAGGATCGCTCAGCGGCACTGCATGTGAGTGGCTGAATTGAGCCTTGAATCACTGCTGTTGAAACTTTAGACTTCTCACGGACAGAGACTCATCTGCATCCTACCCCAGCTGTGTATGACAGTAGGAGAGCACTGAGTGTGTGTGAACCTGCTGAGAAAGGGTTTTCCCTGCAGCCTGAGATCTGACAGCCCCAACAACAGCTCCAAGACCAGAAGGTGAACACCATCAGGCTTGTTTGGGAATGGACTCATTCCTAAGAGACTTCCCTCCTGCCAGTGAAAAGTCTTTGTTAGACCAGATTTGTCTCATGCCTCTCCTAGGTGTGGTAGTTTGGACATGGCTATGCAACAAGAAGTTAAACAAATACTTGTGAGAAAACTTTTGCCCAACAGCTTTTTCCAGGCTTCTCAGGCTTCCCTTATCCCAGTCCATGTGAATGGTTGGTACTCAGGGATATGACTGTCTGCTGCCCCAGTGCTCAACCGTGTCCATGCTGTGGCTTGCTCTGCTCTGCTCTTTCCATCTCTTGTGACTGGCAAAGCACTTTCCTGGTGTGAGGAGGTGGTGTGCACTTGTATGCGGACATTTATGAGTTTACTCAACATCCAGGAAATCCCAATATAAAAGCAAGGCTTGCAGCAGCTTTTCTATTCTTGAGGCCACTTCATCTGCCGGGTGTGGTATGATCTGGAGCTGCAAGTTCCTCAGCATATAGCAATTTTTCAAGTTAACTGTCAAGTAAATTATCAAGTATCCTGCTCATAATAGGTGGATAACTTGACTCCCTTTGTTTAGATCACAGACAAATTCTTCTCTTGAGTTCTTGAGTTTTGTTCCTTGGAGGAGGGCAGGTGTCTATAAATTGGAACATGAAGAGGCATGCTGAATGGGTGAGACATATGGAGACGTGTCTGATTCCAACCAGACACCACTGATGAGAAAAACTTTTTGAACTGCCACTCATGAGACTTTAGTTCTGTGCATGTATGAATGAGTACATGCATGAGCGAGGGAGCGATTTGAGACCTTATTGCACCATTCCTATGGAGAAACCCTTCCAAGCTCCCTCCACCTAACAAATCCAGTGGCATCTCCAAATAAGCAGAAAAGCATCTTGATTTTCCACCTATTAGTTCTTTACCAGAAAGTCACTTTTCCTTGTAATGTGGGAAAACAAGATGTTTTATAACAGGAAGAAACACTGAATCTCTGTTTTTTACCATGGCAGCTACAGATTCCTGTACCCTGCTCCTGTTCCCAGTGCCCAAATCCCACTCTTTTTTGTCCCTTACTATAAGAGAATGTTGATGGTCTAGCTGGAAGGACAAGTGATGGCAGCCTTTGGCTCACTGCAACATTTAGCTCTGTGAGGCAGTAAATCTGGGTGTCTCTCATCTTCCCAATGTCATTATAAAACATAGGTGCCTTTAATATAAAGACCTATTTCTTGAAACCTTCACCCCTCCATTGTCAGATAGGGTCATAACTGGCTTGCACATTCAGAAGCTAGTGCAGGGAAATGACAGGCTGATGACATGGTCATTTAACTTTGTTTTTATAGTGAAGCAGGGTAAAAATACAGATGACAGCAAGGACTTTCTGAGCTGAGCTCCTGGGGAGAAGCAGCGGTGATAATGGTACAATCAGGACAGAAAAAGAGCTATCCCCTAAGGGGCTGCTGGGAAACACCCATCAGTTAATCTCCTCAGTCTTCTGCTTTTGGTAGCTCTGGAAGGTTCTGGGATGTAGTTACCAGCTGTAGCAGGTGCTCAGATACCTCCTTCATCCATCTCCATCCTCCATTAGATGGGCTCAGACACGGATCATCTTTTACAAGAGGTTCCAGCTGAGGAGCACCCATGAGTATCTTCAAAATCTTTAACTGTCAGCAATTAACAGGAGTGACCCATGACCAGTTGAGGATATTTCCTTCAACTCTATTTCCTACCATGCTCCTTCTGCTCCTCCTCCCTCCAGGCTGCTCTCTGTGGGTAATGGTTGTCTGTGATAATCAATAATTCATTGCCTTATACATTTAAGCTGTATATTTTCCTTGCAGAGTTTCTTTGCATACAGCTGAAAGCACCAGAACAAAATGACCCTAGTAGTGACTGTAACAATGCATTTCTTCTCCCTGATCACTTCATTTACTAATGAAGAGTCTTTATTCACCTGGGTACTTTCCCAGCTAATGGGCTATTAAAAAAAACATCACAATATAGTGAAAAATGTGTTTTCTCCCTCCAGAACAATGTCAACAGCTCTCACATTAGCTGCACCTGGCAATGGCTGATGGAGTGAACCCTAGTTTTCCCCACAGGCAAGGTCACAGGTAATGAAGCCACAACCCTTACAACTAGTTATTATTAATTGCAGCAACCTTCTGAATTGGGTCTGCCAGCCTGTGCAGCTCCCTTTTCTTGTACCTGACCCCCACATTCAGTCCAGTTCTGCTGCTGTTGTTTCAGGAGCTTGAGATAAAACTGAATAGCCCCAAAGGTGCAGCTGAGGGAGCTCAGCCATGGACATATCCCAGCTTGTTGGGGATTTCCAAGTAGTCAGTCAGGTTCTTGTTTCTGCTGTCAATGGGGAGTTCTGGAGATTTGTGCTGCTCTTTGTGGACAGAGTCCGGTGGACCATGCCTCTGCTGCAAATGCTGAAAGTCTAGGGACAGGGCACAAAGAATCAATTTCTTTATCTGTGTATTTATGTATATATATGAAGTAAAAGAAAACCATATCAGGTTAGGGGGTTATCATGTAAGTAGGAGGTCACATTATTTGTGCCTCTGGCAGCCACTTCACTGAAGGACTGATTTTGTTCCATTTCCACATAAAAGAAGGCTAAGATCCTTAGATCTTAGGGCAGAGATCTTAGGGCAACTGGGCAGAGATCCTCAGAAATGAACATAAAAATATCCTATCTCTCCAACAGCGGTTGCTGGGAGGGCTTCTTGCGCAGCAAGGTTTCTGGTCGCACAGTCTTTAAGAAGTTAATCTCTTTGGAAATACAAGCAGGTAACAAGGAAATCTGGGATTTTCGGGATCCTCACAGCACCTTCACCCAGCTATTTTGGATCCAAAATCCATTACAGCCATGGATTAGACTGCCAAGGTCAGCTCTGGATGTTTTTGCTGGATAATATCACCATATCACCTTCCTGCTCCTGTGCAGGATCATTTTTACAAGGTATGCTTGGATACAGTCCCTGTTCACTGAGAACATGTATGGGATCATTTTATGAAGGAAGGAGCCTATAAATCGAAGCCAAGACATGTTGATTCTCTGTCCCAGGAGAACACAGTGCTCATCCTCAGTAGTCATCCTGAAAGATCTATGTTCTCAAGGTGTGTTGTGAGCTTTGAGCCTTTGCTGTGAATTTCAGTTCTTTTTATCTTTCTGGATGCTTTGACATTTCCAAACTTTGTGCTGTTCAAGGAGTCTGATTGCTGGCAAGCACCTCTCTCTCTTCTTGTCCTTTATCTGGAGTACTGGCAACTGGAAATGTAAGAACTCAGCCCTCCACTCTCATATGTCACTGTGCATCACCATCATCCCATCTCTGTGGAACTGCTCTAGCATAGCGGGAGATGGAAAAGCCCGGCAGAACATCTTGATGGGACTGGCGGATATTTTAATTGTTTAGGAGCACCACTTTAACAGCCTTAAATCAGTCAGTGCTGACACAGGACTATATTTGTCCTCAAATCCCAGAGAGCTCTCTCTGCATTTTAATGAGTAGCTTGAGTGGATGCAATTTGCTGCTACAGTGTAGTTTTAGCAAGAAAATAGGCTTTTGTATGGCTCAGGTAGGTGAAAGTTTATCACTTAAAGAACTCGGTAGTGTCATCTGTGCCTAGGGATTTACTTGTATGAGCTTGCTCTGTTACTATGTGACGGCTGCATTTTAAAAACTCGCATTGTTTTATTGAAAAATCATGTTTAGGAATGCCAGGCTGCATGCTGCGGTTATTAGCATGAAGTTGATCTAAAAGTCTGTGTGTTGGAACAGGATTTGCTTCATTTTTATTCACAGCCCTGCAAGGCTGCTCATATTTCATACTCAGTTTCACCTGTAGGAATCTGAAGCATCATTGACCTCTGTGGCATTAAACAGAGTTTATACATTGGTGCAACAAGGCAAAATTATTCATACTCTCAGGGCTCTACTTCCAGCCGAAATTCTTCAAACACTGAAAAACCTCCTCACTTGCAGTTTAAGAATGGGGATATTAGAGTTACAGCTGCTGTTTTAAATAGTAGTTTTTCCTGTAACTTGTTGCATTTTATTAATGGGAGAATTAAAGGGCTACACACTGAAGTGAATGGCACCAAATCACATGATTGTGAAATTACAGAGTGCTTGCGGCAGAAGAGCAAAGGGGATAATACAAAGCAGGCTGCCACTACACCAGGGCATCTCCATCTCTCCTTATTTTAGACATCTCCACTGCAATCAGTACCTCAACTCAAACCTTCCCCTGATGTCACTGGCAGTGCCAGTAAAGAGAACAGTCCAGGGTCTCTTATTTCACTCTGAGACTGAGTGGTGCAACATGGCTTGTGTCCACAGGCCTAAACTCTCTTCCTCTTTTCTCCCATGTGAGCAAACCCTTTTGGACTGGTGTCTCAGGCCCTTTTGTCCTCTCTGTCTAACATGCAGCCTGTAAGTGCTGAGTCGTACTGGGTTTGTGTAGAGGTCATAGTGTGACTGCTGTATATTAAGCTTTTCCATACTACTCCAATTGCAGCATGTATCTTCCTCTCTGTCACTGAATGGCTTTCCTTCTTTGGACTTCAGCAATAAGATTTTCTATCTTCTTTTTCCTCTGTATTGCCCACTGTTTTCCTTTTTTCTCCTAGTCCTCATTTCCACACCAATGTGTGCTTTCCTTCCCTATGCTTCCCTCTTCCTTGGATCTGTGCTCCACTCCAATTTTCTGTGGCTGCAGAAGTGACACGTTTGAATGATGTCAGAAGTTAGCACCAAAATACAATTATAGCCATACCCCTAGAACCAAGGAGCTTCTTTCAGCAACCATTCTGGTACAAAGATCTTATTCCCCAAGGTATTAATTTTATCGACATAATCTTTCCCTGATCCACCTCATTGAGGCCAGGGCCTGGCCCTCTCTCAGCAGTAGCAGCAAAGAGCCCAGGTCTGCCTGGCGGACTCCTCACACTTCCTCTTCTGGGACAAGCCATTCATTCAGACACTGACACCCATTTCTTATCTGACAGAAATAAGGAAAGTCAAAGAGAATTGTCCTGTGTCCAGGCCTGGCACCTTAAGCTGACTTATGATGAGTTATCCCTCTAAGAAGTTTCTGTTTGTTTGTTTTCCCATTTCCTTTTCTCCTTTCCCTTTCTCCTCACCACTGTTTTTTTCTGCCTTCTGTTGTCCCCTGATTCCCTCTCTTCCCATTGCTTTTTTTTTTTTTGTGTGTGCATCTTGGTACAGCAGATAGTAAAGTCCCCACTTGACCATGTTGATCATTGTGGTCTTCCCAGATAGCTGTTCCTTACCAAATATTTTATAAATCTATCCCTTACTGGAACCATTTTGGGCTCCTTAGGCTGGTGTGACAACATTCACATGTTATGATGTCACCAGCAAGCAAAGCACTTCAGTATCTCCCTCAAGTGGGGGAACAATTAATGACCAGCAGTCAGTACTTCTACTTACGAAGGAGCAAAAGACATATAGGTAGATGAGTCCTATGAAAAACTGACAGACATTTATACTTCTCTAAAGAAAAGTCACTGCAAGTAGTGCTGGATGAAGGAGACTAAATCTTGAAGGACCTTTGGGCTGCAGACACTCCAGAATCAGACCTGAAACTCACCCTTTTTTACCTTATTATTGACAATCCTAGCACCGAGTTGGATAGAGAATTTAAAGCAAAGAACTCTTGCATTATGTTAAAAAGTCTGTGAAAAATGAAAATCAGGAGCAACTTTAGTAGTGCAAAAACATGAAACCACATACACTTTGAGTGTCTCTACATCTCTAGATAGAAGAGAACCAGGCCAAGCCCAGAAGCTGATTATCTGCTTCTCTGCACCCTGTTATTTCACTCCCAACTCCATTTTGGAGGAGTTCAGCTAGTTATATCCAATACACTTCTACATGACAGTGTGGGTGTGAGCTGGTCTGGGCTTCTTGGTCTTGCCTTTATGCAGCAGTGTAGGAATTGCCACAAAAAGCAGACAAACAACCTTCCTCCAATGGAGAATAAACCTGTGGGGTGTATAGAAGCATGATAGGTAGCCATGGGGCAAATATGAGCCCCAAGAACATGATGTAACCAAGAGGAAATATGTTGTGGTTTAGAGATTTACCAGTCAAGTAATTTCTTGACAAGGCAAGAAAATGGACCATTGCTAAATTTTCTTTCACTTGAGCGGAAACAGCGTGGACAGTTCTAATCATGCACATCCAGGAAGAGGCACTCACCCTCAAGTGGAGATGATCAGGATGATCAAGGCGAATGGAAACACTGTGCCAAGAGTATGTGACAAGTTTAACCTAGCACAAACTAAACCAAAAATGTATCCCCTCAGCATTACCTCGAGATGGAGAAGAACAACTGTGCAAAGCACAGGAGAGAGTCAAACAGGAGAGTGGGAACTGGAAAATTATTTCTTGTCATCAAAGCACTGTCACCCGGAAAATCTGTGTCAAAGAAATATTTTCTGGTTTTCAGGCAGGTTTGATCAGTTTGTGTAGATGGACCTATGGTGATGTTGTTGCTAGCAACAGGCACCATTTCCCAGATCTCTTCCAGTGCTGTGTCCCTGCAGTATTGATGAATGAGAACTGGAATATTTAAGATGGGATGTGTCTTGCCCAAGTGTAGTTATTTGTAATATAGAAAAAAGGATGGAGCTAATCACCCTGAGTTGCCATTAAAACCGATGAGAGCAACTCCATTCAGGATGACTCACAGAGCAAGTGGGGACACCTTGGCTGACGTTAGCACTGCCCCAGTATCTGTCCACCAGATGGGGCTGCTTGGCTGGTGCAGTGACTGCTGCTGTGCTGCAGGTAGCCAGCCTGGGAAGAGATCAAGGAAAAAGGAGTCAACCTTCACAAGGAGAGAGCAAAATCCATCTGGAGTGGAAGAGCTGACCTGAAGCAGTTCTTGCAATGAGGTGCATCGGGGAAATGTCAAGGAACTGGTGCTGGTTTCCTACACAAAGGATCTGGGGGAAATGATGCGTTATTTCACACTGAATTCTATGTTAAGAAACTACACCATGTTTAATGTGGTGGAGTGTTTTCTTAAAACGTACTGGGGCTTCCTTCACAGCCCTCCACCTTGGGTCACACATCTCCAGCCAGGGTTATTCAGGGTGAATCTCCTGCACTGGAGTTTTATAGCTGACCATGGACAGATGTTCTTGGGATGCTTTAAGTGCACATCCTCACTATGTGATGTTGTTGCAAGGTGGTTTGAGCCATGATAGTGTGCCCCAGCCAAGCCATCTTTAGTTATTCCTATTGGAGCCCTCAGAGAGAGATCAGGCTGGTATTACCCTCACCAGCTTCACCTGGCCATCCACCTTCAGGTGTAGCAGGTGAGTGCCTGGAGGGTTTTTAAGCCTAGCCTGAAGGTTCAATGGGGAAGAGGAAGAAGAAGAAGAAGGAAGAAGAAAGAAGAAGGAAGAAGAAGAAGGAAGAAGAAGGAAGAAGAAGAAGAAGAAAGAAGAAAAAGAAGGAAGAAGAAAGAAGGAAAAGAAGAAGGCGGTGGCGGCAGTGGCTTGTATCTGCTCGCTGTCTTGTTTGGATTTCCTGGACTAACTTGGCTGCTGATCACTGGATTGGTTTTGTTGCTGCCATCATCTTGACTCTGCTTGACTGGATCTGGAGCATCAAGGACTGAAAGGTACTGAAAGATAAACTGTGCTAAAATGGAATTGAGAAAAGAGAAGCTGAAAGGCTAAAATACTGAGACAGCAAAGAATAGATAAAGAAGACTGCTGCACTGGATTAAGAACCAATTGTATTATATGAGAAGTAAAGGACAAAGTAAAGAGACCGATCAAGTGGTGTGTAATCTCATGCACAGCAGTTGCAAACATATAGGTGCTGTATTATAGATAAGTTAGTAAATGTATAAGTACTGTGCTAAGTAAGTATAAGTAAGTGAATTGGTTATGCATATGTAAAAGTAGTATAATGTGTAAGTATAAGTAAGCCTAATACACAAAAGAGGTGATAAGTAGCTATTATTGAACAAATTGGAAGATGTGAGGGTTCCCACATGATGCCCAAAGAGGTGATACGTATTTAAAACAATAAGAAGCTTCTGCGTAATCCCATTGATGCATTGTACTAAAGTGCTGAGCTCCCACATGATGTCTTAACATTTCTCTGAACCTTGCATTATTATGATTTCTATCCTAATACTGTTTATGGAATGGAAATCCTTGCTTTTTAGGGCAATGTTTTGCAGATTTCCACTTAGTCATGGTTCAAACTTTGTCTTGAGACTCATCCTATATAGGTTTATTGTACACCACAGTACAGCACAGAAATATTGAGCTCTAAATAACCTGGCTAATTTTAATTAATCTTGCTTAATTCAGGTCAGGAAAGCATCTGACCACACCAAGACACAAATTCATGCACATGAATTTGAATTTCTTAAGAGTTATGCTGTTCATACTCTCTTCCTACTCAGACTTACTTTTTTACCTGTCTCCTCCCATAGAAATTATGGTAATTATCAATATCCTTTTCTATGTTTCTTGGGTTTGGACCTAAATATTCTGTTTGGATTTTGAAAATCTAGCATCAGTGCAGTTTGAATCTTATTTTATATTTTTCTAGAGTTGTTAGAGCCAGCTGGTCAATCCCACAGTGCATGAACAAAAGTCCCCAGAGCAGCAGAACAATCTGACTCTGTTCTGTTACCACCTCCACTTATGACCCATCTTTTCTGAAACAATAAAATTTGATCACTTCTTATACATTTGTGTATGAGAAGAAGATGTAATATCTTCTTCTATTGGAAGAAGATTATATTGGCCTACAAATCAATTTCAATTTCTCATGAGTCTTCAATATAATTTTATTTCATCTTTATTTTTGGGTATTACATTTTCATCACTTCATTCTACTTTTAAGATTGGAATTCTCCTGATGCCCTCCACAATGATAAATTAGTTGTAATTGGGAACATTGTCTTTGATGGGAGAGAGTGGGTTTAGTCCTAAACATTTTAATAGCTTTCTGCTTTCCTCTGAAGGTATGAACCCTCCAACAGCATATTTGATCAGACTAACAGATTTTATGTTTTTCTTACATACTGTGGTTTCTTGGCAGAATCTGTGGAGCCCATCAGCCTGCAGACCACAGAGTAAGAAACATTATTTTACTATACCAGCATCAGACCAAAAACGTGTTCTTAATTTCACAGCTGTCAGTAGAGATTTTTGAAATCTTTTCCACATGGTTTTCCCATGTGTGAAAAATAGACAGCTTGTCAACTTCTTAAAAAAGACAGCATGTCAAAGGTTTTACCTATCACCTCAGGCCAAAGGAGGAGTCACAATGAAACTGGAAGTAGAAATTTTCTCGTAATAGGAATGTCAAGCAAAATTTACCAAGATGTAGGACAAGAGGTATTTGGGTTTGGGTTTG
Source organism: Lanius collurio (assembly GCA_020086605.1). Classification (NCBI taxonomy): domain Eukaryota; kingdom Metazoa; phylum Chordata; class Aves; order Passeriformes; family Laniidae; genus Lanius; species Lanius collurio. The sequence goes on along the minus strand of JACBWW010000006.1, from coordinate 4,835,908 downwards.
AATTTTCCTCTACTGAAGAATGCTCATCAGAGCAGGTATGAATTTTGATACATCACTCAGGGAACAAGTTTCACTTTCTTATACTTCAGATCTACATTACAATTTCATGATGGAGCAGAGTTAGTCCTGAATATGTTCTTTTTTTAAATCCATTACTGAGATATTAATGAAATAGGGTTATACAAGACATAAGTTTTGAGAGGTTTGACACTTATTGCTAAATATGTATTCATTGACTTTGCAAATTAAGAGCTGTGGTCATGTGCATAAATACATAAACACATAAAATTATAAAAAAAATTAAATAAATATGAGAATGTGTACGTGCCTGCATATATGTGTATATCTATCTATATCTCCACGTTTTTTCATATTGCTATACATTACTGAAAATGCCTAACTCTCTTACTTGTTATGGTTAAGCATTTTATTTTTCTGCTGCTGTCTTTAATTTCTGGATTGAAGTATAAAATCCAACACTAATAAATCACAGAATGGATGGGGTTGGAAGAGACCTCTGGAGATCATCCCATCCAACCCCCTGCTAAAGCAGGCTCACCTGAAACATGTTACTCAGGATTGTACCTAGATGGCTCTTGAATATCTCCCATGAGGAGACTTCTCTGGACAATTGGTTCCAGTGCATACTTGCAAAGTAAAGATGTTCTTCCTTATGTTCAGGTGGAACTTCCTGTGTATCAGTTTCTGCCTGTTGCCTCTTGTCCCATTGCTTGGCACCACTGAGAAGATCCTGGCTCCATCCTCTTGGCACCCTCCCTTCAGATACTGGCATACATTGTTGAGGTACCCTCTCAGTCATCTCTTCTCAAGGCTGAACAGACCCAACTGGCTTGGTCCATCCTCATAAGAGAGATGCTCCAGCCCCTCAACATCTTCATATCCCTCCACTCGACCCGCTCCAGTATTTCCTTTTCTTTCTTGAACTGGGAAACCCAGAACCAGACACAGTGCTCCCAATGCAGTCTCACCAGAGATGAATAGAAAGGCAGGATTACTTCCCTCAACCTGCTGCGATGCACTTCCTAATGCACCCCACGATCCCAGTGGCCTTCTTGGCCAAAAGGGCACTGCTGGCTCATGGACAGCTTGTTGTCCACCAGGACTTCCAGGTCCTTCTCTGCAGAGCTGCTTTCCAGCAGGGCTGCCTCCAGCCTGTGCTGGAGGTTGTGCAGCCGGTGCACAAGGTTATTCCTTCCCAGGTGCAGGGCCCTGCATTTGCCTTTGATGAACTTCATGAGGTTCCTCTCTGCCCAGCTGTCTAGCTTGTCCAGCCCTCACCTGATGAGAGCACAACCTCAGTCACTCATCCAGTTTTGTGTCGTCAGCATACTCCCTGAGAGTACAGGCTGTCTCTTCAGGCCATTGATGAATAAGTTGAACAAGACTGGACCCAGTACTGACCCCTGGGGAACACCATTAACTACAGGCCTCTAAGCCATTCAGCCAGTTCTCAATCCACCTCACTGTCTACTATCTAACCCACACTTCCTGAGTTTCTCTATCAGGACATTATTGGACACAGTGACAAAAGCCTTGCTGAAGTGATGGTAGACAATGTGCACTGCTCTCTCCTCATCTATTCATTCAGTCATTCCATCCTAGAAGATTATCACATTGGTCAAGTGTGATTTTCCCTTGATGTATCCAAATTGACTACTCCTGGTAACATTTTCTTTCCTCCACATGCTTCGAGGTGACATCCAGGATGAACCCTTCCATCACCTTTCTGAGGATGAAGATGAAGCTGACTGGCTTGTAGTTCCCTGGGTCCTCCTTCTTGCCCTTTTTGAAGACTGGAGTGACATTGTCTTTCCTCCATTACTCAGGAATCTACCATCTTCTCCATGATCCTTTACAGATGATGGAGAGTAGCTTAGCAGAATCTGCCAGCTCCCTCAGCACTTGTGGGTGCATCCTGTCAGGATTGATAGATTTGTGGGCGTCAAGTTTGCCTAACTGATCTCTAACCTGATCCTCTCTGATGAAGGGGAAGTCTTTCCTTCTCCCTTGTTTCCAGGGTATGGGATTCCTAAGGGCTGGCCTCAGCAGAAAAGGCTAAAAAAAAGGTGGTATTCATTGTCAACCTTCTCTGTTTCTTCATCTCCAGGCCACGAACCTCATTCAGCAGCAATCCCAAATTCTCCCTATTCTTCCTTTTTTTACTCAAGTACTTGAAGAAAAAAGGAATCAGGATGGCACTCTGAAGGCAAGTATATTATATAGAACCATGTGATGGCAATGATAATGCCCACTTTAAGCCAGAGATCAAACATCTTGAAATGTATTGTATGTGAAACATGAAGTTTTTGGCTGTGAGGCACAGTCTGAGCAACAGAGGCATAGTTCTTTGTGACTTTTGAGGTTCCTTCCTGGTACGGGAGTTCAAAGCATGAATTTCTAAAATGGAAATTTGGCCATGACTTTCTATTCATGGAACCACAGAATCACAGAATACCTTGAATTGGAAGGGACCCATAAGGATCATTGAGCCCAACTCCTTGCCCTGCACAGGACATCCCAAGAGTCACACTATGTGCCTGAGAGCATTGTCCAAATGTTTCTTGAATGCTGTCAGGCTAAGTGCTGTGACCACTTCCCTGGGGAGCCTGTTCCAGTGCCCATCCACCCTCTGGGTGAAGAACCTCCTAATATCCAAACCAAACCTCTCCTGACTCAGCTTCTTGCCATGACCTTAGTTCCTTCCATTGGTCACAGAAGTGAAGAGATCAGCGACTGCCCCTCCTATTCCTCTCACGAGGAAGTTGTAACTGCAATGTGGTCTCTCCTCAGTCTCCTCCAGGCTGAACAGACCAAGCAACCTCTGGCACTCCTCATATGGCTTCCCCTCAAGGCCTGTCACCACATTTGTAGCCTTTCTTTGAACACTTTCTAAGAGCTTAATGTCTTTTTTTATATTGTGGTGCCCAAAACTGCACATGGGACTTGAGGTGAGGCCACCCCAGTGCAGAGCAGAGCAGGACAATCTCCTCCCTTATCCAGCTGGCGATGCTGTGCCTGATGCACCCCAGGATTCAGGTGGCCCTCCTGGCTGCCAGGACACTGCTGACTCAGATTCAACTTGCCACTGATCAGAATCCCGCAAGGTGCTGCTCTCCAGACTCTCATTCCCCAGTCTGTCCATACATCCTATCCTAGGTGCAGAATCCGGCACTTGTCTTTGTTAAACTTCATATGGTTGGTGATTCATCAGCTCTCTAATTTGTCAAGGTATCCCTGCGGAGCCTCTTTGTCTTCAAAGGAGTCAACAGCTCCTCCCAATTCCTGGAAGTATATATAGTATAGATATACTATAAATATTATTCCTCATCGGGGTTTTTTAAGTTCCTTGATTTTTGCAGTTTTCTGAGGTCTCTGGTATTCGTGCCCTGACTGTTGATTTCTCTTTGCTAGGTGACCCTGGTTCCCTATGAAAAATGCAGCTGAGTCAGTCATAGTCATGTTTAGCTCAACATTTTCACTCAGGTACTCTGCTCATTGGACTTTCAAGGCAAAAAGGTTGTCATATGTCTGTTTGGGTGGAGAGTGGGATAGCGAAGATGGGCAGATGCCAGGGTATCCTTGATACCCAAGTAGCTCACGGAGTGCTGGAATGATTGCTATCATTGTCCTTTCTCTTCTGATCAGGCACAAATCTTCTGTCAACACGTCAAATTGTCTCCAAAACCATCTTACCCACATGGGCCCTGTCCTTAGATGAGGTACAGAATGTAGGGGTGGAAACAGCAAGGTGTACTAGACCAGGAGAGGCACCCAAGAAGGGATATTTTGGCTTGGGAGCTTCCTTTTCTTAGTGGGTTTCTCTGAATCGATCTTACTGGCTTGGTTGAGTGGGTAGCTCTGTGTGCAGTCTTGCTCTAGAAGATGTCTTTAAAGAACACGGTTGCCTGAGGATTTTCAGTAGGAGATCCTGTGACTTTTAAAGGCTGTTACTGATGGCTTATTCAGGGAAAGAGGCCTTACTTGGGGAGTGATGTTGGGAAAAGCTTGTTTAGATGCTCTCTGTCTTTGCCTCAGCATGCTGGCAACTATGATGTCAGATGCACTGATGATGGGTTAGGAATAGCTCCACCCATGAGCATTTATGGTGCCTTGGATTAAAGCCAAGGGATGTCTTTGTGGTGGATGGTGACTTTGAGGGCCTGATTTTTTTTCATGGTCTTGGATAATTCCAAGATGATATGTGGGGAGGTAGCAATAACACTTTTCAGGAATAAGAATGTTTTGACTCTTGCAAGTGTAAAGTGCATCACTGGAATGGTGTCTGAGGCCTGTCCAGCATTTTCACAATTTTTCCCTCCCACAGCACAGCCCAAAGAACATGTTCTTCTCCCTATTGCCAGGCTGCCTGTGTCATGTCCTCCTGTGCTGCTGAGTTTTGCTGCTTTTGAGTCAGGTCTGCAGGATCCCTCCAGAAAGACAGACCATGCAAACTCTAGAACAGCTAGTCAGAAAATAGGAAGAGACGCCACAGACCATGTCAGTAGTCCTTGAGCTCACCTTTCTCCTTGCAAGCATGAAGATTGATTCCCCCTGTGAGAGCATGGGCTACTACTTGCTCTGTGATGGCCCTGACAGTAAAGGTCACAAGGAGAGATGGTTCTGCAGGTGGAGAGCAGCTCCTTTGTCTTTGGGCATTGGCTTGAATGTCCCATTCCTCGGAGAATGGGACAACATGTTCTCCTATGCTACTCCCAACTGAGCCATGTGCCCATCCACTCTTACATTTCCCAGGGCAACCTTCACTTACGTAGCCCAGCTAGCTCAGGTGTAACTAAATGCCATTAGGAATCTGAAGGGAGAGGAACTGGGAAACGGCCAATCTCAAATCGTACCTGGCACTAACAAGTTGGTGGAGGTGGTATGGCCAGACACATCACTTGGGTGTGACATGCATGCTGGTGGCCTGCTGGAGCATGTCCTTCCCATCTGGTCTCTGCACCTGGTTTTCCTTTCCGTGGCAACCAGGACACACCGGTGTGGGAAGGGCTGGGTTTGTGCTGGTGTGGAGTCACGTGTGTCTGGACTGCTGCCAAGCAACAGGAAGGTTCACAACCCTGGCTGGCCACAGGGCATCCTTCTGCCCAGCTCCACAGACTGCCCCAGTGACTGTGTGCCTGTGAAAGGCTGGGGTAGCAGCACTGAGGCAGGTACACACCTCTGCTTCTGGAGGATCCAGGTGTGCCTGTGCTGCTGCTGCTTTACCAAGTGAATTCCACAAGCTTCAATGTCTTCAGTGATTAGGTGAGTGAGATTCAAAGGTAAGAAAAGAAAAGAAAAAAAAAAAACCCAAACGATCTGAAAGCACTGGTTTTTAGAGTATATTCTTATTCATTATCTGTGGTAATATTTTCTGTTTTAACTGTGAGGGACCACCAAAAGAGATTGCTCCAGCTGCAGTAATAAAGATCAGAAGATGTAGTATGATGGCTGATTCTTAAACTGGATTATTTTTCTCCTTCCTTCTGGAATGTTTGTCCTTGTAGTTGCCAAAAAAACCCTAGTTTACATGTTAGGAGTATCTTACCAATGAGCAAAGCATCCTTAAACATCCTGAAACTCTTTTGAGAGAATACTTGCAAGGAGAAACTAAACACAAGAAGGGATTTATCTGTTATGGAGGGCTTTTTGGGCTGGACATCAGAAGGGTCCTGGAGCTGGCCTGCCAGAGACACTCAGGCTCAAGCTGGTGTTAATGTAAGAGAAATCTGCAGAGAACAAATATCCCCTCTTCAGGGGTTCCTTTGCCAAAATTGTCACGTTACAAAACACAGCTCCGTGCTGAGTGAATCATCCCCAATTGCATCTACCACGGCTGCTCAGAAGACATAATATCATCCAACAGTTAACGTGCTCAGCATCTCAGCATCTGGAAATACAGACTGCAAATATGACAATCAAACTGCCAGCCACCACTCTGAGCATTAAAGCCTAGAGTGATGCAATATGAGAGGTGGACCAAGGTCTAGAGCTTTATTTCTCAGCTTCAGAAGTAAAGGCTCACATTTTGCTCCTGTGAACAGGAATGTGACTTGTGTGACCAGGCGCCTGTGTTAGGCAGTTTTATCCTTTCAGCTGTAAAATCAAAAGGAGAAGCAGTGGTGGAATGCTTGCCAGTTTTTCTGAAGGATGGAAAGGGAAATTAGGACAAAGAAAGTTACTTAAGTTCTTTGGCCTCCTCAAGCTGTTGACTAGTGGACGAACAGATGTAGCTACGTAACATCAGCTGAATGCAATTAAACATACTGCTTGTCTTTGCAGATGTCCGTGGAGATTCCTCTATATACACAGCACAACATGTGAGAAGGACAGGACTGCACAGCCTGTTGGGACAGTCATAGTGCCTAGAAGGTCATGCTCAGTGCTGGCCAGGATGCTGAAGTACCTCAAACAATACCAGACTCTCTCAGGAAATCTGTTCTTGCACTGTCTTTTAATTAGGTTATCATTTAAACTGCCTCAGATATGATGCAGGACATCAAAACACTGTCCCAGGGATGGTATCTCTGTTGAAGCAGCTCTTGAATCCTCCTGATTGAGATTACACTTGGTTGTTTTGGATAGATCTTATTTCCATTCCTATCAGCAGCAGGTCATTCCTATCTTGACCATCCCAAAGAACCAAGAGAAGCGTCAACACTTCTGACATGGAGAAAAAGTCTGATGCCTGCTCTGCTGCCAGCACAGCGTGCTGTTGTAGCATAAAGGAATATGCACCTCAGAAGGAGATGCTGGGCACCAAAATCTGCACCCTTTTCTCCCAACACACTTAGGAGCCAATGCAAAATATAAGCTATGGTGACAGGATGTATGTTGAGGAAGGCAGAGGATATATCACAAAAATTAGTGGGGTAATGCATTGATTAAAATTAAAATAGTAAAATCATAGAATGATATAATGGTTTGGGACCTCAGAGATCATCTAGTTTCAATCCCCTTAATGTGGTCAGGAACACATTTCATTAAACCTGTTTGCTTAAAGCCCCATTCAACCTGGCCTTGAACACTTTCAAGGGTGGAGCATCCACAACTTCTTTGGGCAACCTGTTCCAGTAACTCACCACCCCCACAGTAAAGAATTTCTTCTTAATTTCTAATCTAAACCTGCCCTCTTTCAGTTTCAAGCCTTTTCCTTTTGTCCTATCACTACATTGCCTAAAGTCCCTTTCCAGCTCTCCTGTAGTCCCCTTTAGATACTAGAAGGTACTAGGTCTCCCTGGAGCCTTCTTTTCTCCAGACTAAAATACCCCCAGCTCTCTCAGCCTGTCTTCATGGGTGAGGTGCCCCAGCCCTCTGACCATCTTTGTGACCCTTTTCTGGACTCTCTCCAACAAGTCCAAGTCTTTGTCATGTTGGAGGCCCCAGAGCTGGCCCTCACAACACTTGTGTTCCAGACCCCTCACCATCCCCCGCTGCACCTCAGGCCTCAATAAATGATGCTCTCTTTAACACCAAATTGGTGTTAAGGAGTCTTAGGCTGCTATTTTGGAGATTTGGTGGCAGCGGGGCCTCACAGAACCACGGGGTCAGCTGTGACACCACAGAACCTCATGGAACCAAGGGGCCATTGGGACATTTTGTTGCCTCCTGCAAGTAGGAGCCACTGTGACACAATGGGGCCACCTGGAGCCAAGGGGCCATTGTGACATTGAGAAACCTCATGGAAGCAAAAGTTCATTGCTACAGACAAAGGCCTCGTGGAACCAAGGGGCCGTTCTGACCCAGCAAGGCCTCGTTGGAACAATGGAACTATTGCTGGCAGTACAGAAACTCATGGAACCAAGGGGCCATTGTGACACTGCAGGGCCTTGTGGAACCAAGGAGAACGTTGTGACAAAACAGGGCCGCATGGAACAGGGGGTCCATTGTGACAATGCAGACCCAAGGAGACCATGGTGACACTGTAGAACCAAGGAGAGCGTTGTTGACAATATGAAAGTTCAGGGAATCATGACCCGCTGTGACACAGAGTGGCCACATGAACCCACGGGGCTATTTTGATGCTGTGGAGTCTCATGGAACAACGGAGACCATTGTGACACTTTGGGACCCACTGGAACCATGGGGCCATTGTGACACTGAGGAGCCTCCTAGAACCAAGGGGCCATTATAGCACAGCAGGGCCTCATGGAATCAAGGGGACCACAGTGACCCTGTGGGGCTCCATGGGATGAAGGGTCAATTCTGACACCATGGAACAAAGTAGACCATTGTGACACTTGGAGGCCTTGTGGAACCAAAGGACCATTGTGGCCCTGCAGGGCCTGATGGAACCAAGGGCACAACAGTGACACTGTGGGGCTCCAAGGCTCCAAGGGATCATTCCTCCACTGCAGAACCAAGGGGCCATTGTGACACTGTGGGGCATCATTGAACCCAGGGCCCATTGTGGCACAGTGGGGCCTCATGAAACCAAAGGGCCATTTTTACACTTTGAGGCCTTGTGAAACCAAAGGATCCTTGTGGCTCTCTTGGTGGGATCTCATGAGAGCAGAGTGGAGGGGTAAGATCACAGTCATGTGACACTACTCCATCGGGCAGTCACAACCACACGTGGTCTCAAACTGGGGCTAAAATCTAATGTGAAGAGTGGCATTTCCTTCTGCTCTCTCTCTATGACTCTAGCATAGCTTTGGACTAAAAAATTAACTTTGTCTAGAAGTACCAGTGGTTCCCTTAATGACAGGGAAACGTGCATATGAAGGTAGATCATTTGCTGCTGCTTAAGGGTCCCAGTCACTTAAAGACTTAATTTCTTCTTCTTATGTCTCCTTCAAGCTCACAAGTTTACTGTTGCTTTAATTGTCTATACACATAGCTATTCTTAGATTTTACCTCCTGGAAATTTGAGGAAACATGCCGAAGCACTTTTTAAGGGGTATGTGATCCCTTGAGGGACCTAGAGGCATTGCTAGCAATTTAACTGTCAGGAGCTTTATTTTTTAGAACAGATATGGTGGTACTTTTTAAACTACATTTTTACTATGATACTTCCACAATTAAGAACCTTGATCTTCAGCTCTGTGAGTAAGACATGCAAGAACAGTAAATGGAGAAATGGCAGTAAATGGGAACATGGCATGTTATACAAGTGTTGTTGAAGCTTCATGAGAAGATCCCTAACAAGGATGGTCTTGAATCCTCTTGTAAGTAAATCATAATTTAAAAAATCTATTACTTTATATGCACCTCAGATTTTGACTCATGTCCCCCACTATTTTGTTAGTAAAGTGAATAAGGCAGCCGGATGTTCTCACACCTGCAAGGACATTTCCCTCTGGTGAAATGATGGCCCACTTACAGAAACTCAGTATCTGTTTCATGTTCTTTCTCCCCCTGCACTCAGAGGAGATCCCTTGTTAGCTGTGTGATCAATAAAAAACATATCTTCAGCCACAAGTAAATCTAGTTTATTAAAACACAGGTCTGCCAGTTAATTCAATTGCTAACAAAGTTGTAGCGTGGCCAATACAAAAAAAAGGGACCTCATAAGTGAGACACGTATATCCTCTTGATGCAAGATTATCTGATGATTGGATGCATTGGACAGATACAGACAGAAGTACGTTGGTGAGAATAGACTGTGACTAATTTTTTGCATTCTCTTGCAATGTTTGAAGTGCATGGTATCTCATGAGAGGCTTCAAGCTTGTCACTTGTTGATGCTCAGATCTTCTCCTGAGAGGTGAAAACCACAAAAAAGAGTTTTCCCCTTCCTTCCAATTATGCTCCTGTTATATCTGCACAGGTTACCATCTCAATCATATTCCCATTGCAAATCACTGCTAATACTCCCTTTTTCATCAATAGCATGGGGTCAAGGAGTTCACATAGCATCATTAGGTCAGCTCTCAGGTTTGCTGATGCATTATTGAAACAAGGATTTGGAGCATGAACTTTAGTGAAGATTTCTGATAAAACTCTGTGCTTACATCAAAGACAGAATCAAGTGACTAAAATAGATAGCCAAGAAAAAAATGTGCCTTTCCCAGTGATCTGCCAAGCACTTTTCCACCTGACCTGCAGTAATTTGTTTTCTGCATATTTCAGAGCTAAAAATAGCTTGCTTCTGTTATTTTTGTTTGGGAGCAATAATATTCAGTTTGTGAAGTTCTTTCTCCATAAAAATTTCAGAGCATTGAGAAGTATTTTCACAGGCAGAAACCTTCCTTTGGTCAAATTTCACCAGTGAGGGAAGGCTTTCAGCATTTTTGTTAGTTTTCATATAAGACTGGCTGCTTTCTTGGAAAATATGACTAAACTTCTTGTCTGGTTTTAGTAAAAGATGAGGTAATTAAACCCAAAATCTAAATATGGTCAAAATGAGTATGGAGCCTGCTTTCACTTAGGTCTGATTTTTAGAGATCATATTGTAGAAAATATTCAGAGACTTTAAAACACAGACAGCCATTTGATGAAAATTTTCAAAGTACACATAGGAGTAGCTTCCCATTGCTTTCTAAAAAAGCTCTCCTCCACCTTCTCTGTTGCCCATCTTTCTTCCTGTACCTGGGTTAGTGCTTTCCTGTTGCATTCATACATGTTTGATGTAAGGAAATTCAAACCAACTGGAAGTTAATCCTATGAAAAAAGGGACCAGTTTCCACCTCAGAGGAGACAGAAGATGAGGGATTGGAGACGCCTTTGGCAGCAGTTTGCTGTCAGACTGATTTACCTATGCAGAGGAAATCACTCTCTAGCTACCTTTTTGGACTAAAATAATTTTAAAAGTTTATCTTTGGATCCCTTCATGGGAAAGGAACCACTTAGCCTCAGCATTCTGAAAAGCACTGGCAACACTGGGCATAAAAACAGTGTTGCAATGACCTTGAAGGAATTGACACCACATGAAGAGCTGCAGGATGCAGCCCAATGCTCTGGGCGCCCGCATCCTGCCCTTGCTGCCAGCAGTCATCTTGCAACACTCCATGAGGATGCCACTTGCTTGAAATCATTCTCTCACTTGACAACCCATGAAAATGTTAAGCAGAATACCTTTGTGGCTGGCTCAGAGGGGAAAATTTAGAAATATTAGTGACTTCTGAGCAGCCTGAGCCAGTGCTAGGTCCTATTTGCCTCTCTTCATGCTTTTTAAGTCAGCCTCAGCAGAAAGCATCAGTGACGCTTTACATTTCTTTAATGTGCAACCCCTTTGCCAGTGTTTGCAAGGGGAACTGGCAAGGCACAGTCAATCTGTAGAGAATCGCTCTGTCTGAACCTCTGCACCTGCAGGAAAATGGAGAACTGAGAGGTTTGGGCACAGACACTGAGGTGGTCGGGTGAGCAGATTCCCTTTCCAGTCACTTGGTAATGTGAAATGAAATAGAGGGACTCCAATTGCAAGGTAAATTCCTTTCAATCCCTTGTCCCGGAGAGGGTGAACAACAGAGGTATTTCTACACCGCTAAACTGAAGACAAACAGGGATCATACCCAGCCACTTGACCTCTGATCATCCTGGCTCAGTTTTGGTCACCCACAAAGAGCTCTCTCACGGAGATTTTTGCTGCAGAGATGCCTGACAGTGTGTATCAGAGCTGCAGGCTGGTCAGCAGCACAGCACACAGCCTGTAATTGGATAGTATGAGTCCAGTCTAGATATCCCATCTGGACCACACATACATTGTTATGCAATTCTTCACCAGCTACCTGCAGCACAAACTTCTGATTTTCACTTTGAAATTTTCAGCAGCAAAGTAATAGAGGATGGGATCAAGGCAGCTGTTCATGGCAGCGAGGCAGAGAGTGACCACCAGTGCTTTGTGCAGGTTGGCCTGGCTGCAGCTGCTGTACATCAGGTGGACAGTTCGCAGGATGTGATAGGGCAGGAAACAGATGAGGGCGAGGATGAGACTGATGATAATGGTTAACAGTGCCTTCTTGTGACAGATTGCCCTCCTGCTCTGCAGAGCCCTGGACTTGAGCAGTGCTCTGATGGCAAAGACATAGCAGAACACAATTGTGCAGAATGGCAGAACGAAGCCTACGATGAGGACAAAGCAGTTCATCATGAGGAGCCTGTGCGTGCTGGAGGGGTGGAGGTCCAAGCATTTGGCTGGGTTGCTGTAGCCAGCGACTCCCTTGTTCAAGAGAGGGCTGGCGGCTGCCAGCACGAAGATCCATATGGCTGTGCAGGTTATCCTGGCATACTTTGTGTTGGTCACTTTTCCACGTTTGAACGGGTGGACAATGGCTACGAAACGAACCACACTGAGCACGGTGAGGAAATAAATGCTGCAGTACATATTCATGTACAAGGTGTAAGTCATGATCCTGCAGACAATATCACCAAAGATCCAACGGGATCCCAAGAGGAAATATGTGGCCCGAAAAGGCAAAGTGCTCACAAACATGAGGTCTGAAATAGCCAAGTTCTGCATGTAAATGTTTACTGAGGTCCTTTGCGAAGCCTGGAAGAAAACAAAAATGGAGAGGCCGTTTCCGACAGCACCCAGGAAGAAGATAAAGAGATACATGATGGGATAAATTACTTGTTTGAAGCCATCAACTGTACAGTTGGAGGAGCCGTTAGTGAAGCTGCCATCTAGTGCCACCTTGGAAATGTTCGTAGTCTGAGCCAGTGTCTCCATTTTTCTGCCAAAGTGAAAAGAAGTGGTGTGAGTGCTGGGTTACGGGCTGGGCAGGGAGTTTGGCTATGTGGGACTATTTCACTGAGGGCAGAAATTGCAAAATGCAGACAACAGAGGGAAGTAGGGGTCCATTAATGAGTAATTACTTGTGATGTCCCAGTAAATACACATCTCAAAACACAAAGCCCCAAGTAAGCTTTAATGAATTTCAGTATTACAGCAGCTGGTTGTTGTCTCTGCCCACAAAAGTGCTGCCTTTTAGACGTGTTATGTGTGTGTTTTAATGACAAGTCTCTGATCTTCACTATGCAAAACAAGCCAACTTGCTGTCAGCCATTTTGTGGCAGGGAGGTTTTGAGTCCCCAGTCACCTACCATGGAAACATCAAAACCTGATCAGAAAAGAAATCACTGCCCACTGCTAAGTCTGCATTTCAAATTAGGATGGAAAGCCAAAAGAGCTGAATTTGCCTTTTGGAACCAGGGAAATTTTTCTGGTATGTTTTTGGCAATATTTCCTGAGCAATACCAGACGTATTTTGATACATGTATAAATTAAGGACATTTTGACCTTAAACACTGTGCAAATACTGTGCTGATACTGCATGGTTCCTTTTTTAACTCCCTCCTCCTCGCACTGTATTTCTTTTTTCTTGCTAGCTTCTGGGGGCTTTCTGTCTCTTTTTGTGGGGCCTTTGCTTAATGCACCACTCTCTTAACCTCTTTTATGCTCAGCTGTTCTGCAGCAGTCAGTCATCTACACACACTGCAGCTTCCAGGGCAACCCACATTTGCAGCCCTAATGAAAATAGCCTCTGAGAAAATGGGCTGTGCTCGCAGAGAGTGGCATTTTTCCTCCTGTGAGACAATAATTCAATCAAATCAAAACCACTCACCACTAACGCATTCTAAATAATAAATTAATTTTTTTCTCATTAGTGTCTATTTCTTTTCTGATCTCTTGATTTCTTATCTCAGCTGTCCTGCAGCTAGTAGTATTTTCAAAGGAAGGTGTCAGTATTGCTTCTTATTTGACAGTGGAAGCAATTCCGTCTTTGTATCTGCCAATATTTTCTTAAGACGGGGCATGGAAGTTTTCAGCCTGAAAACCACAACTACGTGGCATTTCCAGATGCATGGAAAAGAAGCTTTTAATTTGCTCCACTGAGAGTGATAACGTGCCTATGGTACATGACTGCATCCTATCTCTTATTCTGAACCTCACAGTCTTCACAATTTGAAACTAATTTGTTTGTACACATGGAGCCTCCCTGGAGGTGAATTTGGCTTCACATTTGGGTGCTCTGAACGCCCAGCTACCCAGTGTGGTATTCCCAGTATGTTGTAAATGGGAGCTAATTTGCAAACTGAAGCCATGGTGTAGGAGCCTGAGCTGTGTTCAGAGCAGCCCATGGTATCTCCAGGGTGGCACCTCAGAGTCTGTCCAAGTCCCTTAATATAGCAACCAGATGCGACCCAAGAGGTACCTTTCATCCAGCCCCACTGAGATGGGAAGCATGGGAAGCACTACCCCAGGCTGGTCTCCCAAGGAACATTTCATGGATATTGGGTCTCAGCTAAGCCCTGGACTGAGTAAACACATGCTCCTAAAGTTAATCTCCTCCTCATTTGAGATCTTCCTTCCTCATGGAGGAGAGAGAAAATATATTCTTCTTAAAAACAAGTCTTTTGCAATCAAAGGACTTTTAATTGTTTTGTTTTTCTTTACAGAACAACTGCCTGATATATGCATTTTCTGTAGGGGTTCAAAGATCAGCTTTTCTCCAGATTAAATATGATCCCCCCATTTTGTACAGAAATATTGCACCCTGAGGTACAGCAAAGAGAAGAGCCCTTCTGACAGTGTTTTTCTCTGGTCCAAGCATCCTTGCTTTTAGAAATCCCAGAAGAGAATAAAATATTAGGGAAGGGATCTGCCACCAGTTGAAGCATTCCCATTGCGTGTGGAAGCTGTGAGATAGCGGAGTCAAATGAGATTGGAGCTGTGGACAAATTCCAAGCCCTGCTCAGCCCTACGAGTGATGGCTTGTGCCCAATGCTATCCAGTGAAGGATGGGACTGAGGCAATGAAAATTCAGTTGATGAAAAGCCCTTGGATGAACAGGATGGGTTAAGGGTGAGAGACTGGACCTAGGCTTTTTCTGGGTCCCCCAAAAGAAGGAAGATTTGCAGGAAGATTCAACAGCCCTCTGAGAAAAAAATGAGAGAAAGGACAAACTGAAATGGGATTCTCTCTTCAGTGGTACTGCAAGACTTCTATGATAGAAATTCTCTAACAGGAGATTTTTTCTATATATGAATTTCACTGACGGAAGCTATCAAATGGAAGCAGCTGACACATGTCCTGAGGCTCTGACAACCTCCCTGGCAGGAGAAAGAGAAGATCAGCTGAGCAAGAAAAAGGGAGCCTTTTCTGAAATAATTGCTGCAATAAGTAGATTAGATGTAGAGTATGGGTGGGTTTGTCTTTTCTTCATCTCTGTGAAATCTTTAAAAAATATTTACAGCTTGATTAGTATAGATTTTATAAAGAAATATTTACCTTTCATTACAAATTACATATGTATTATAAATTATATTTATTTATCACAAATATATATTTTGCCTTTCATTTTATCCTGGCTGGAGTTCAATTTAAAGTAAGATGATAACAGAAAGACATTCTTTGCCTAAGGGGAATTTTATGCCCTTACCAAATGGATGGGTGTGCACGAGAGGTGGGGGGCTGATAGAGCAAAAGGAAGAGGAGATTTGTTTAATTGAATAAAAACGCCCCAAACACGTCATATTTTAAGCTCAGAATGCAGGTAGCGGTCTAGCAACAGAGGTGCTAAGCTGCATAGGGTGTGATGTGTATATCCGCCTCATCAGGGTGTGTGTGGAATGCAAGGGGCTGGGACACAGAGGGACAGGGCTGGCTGTCTTGAGGCAAGAGTGGCCAGCAGGAGCAGGGGAGGAGCAGGTCTGCCCAAGGAACAGGCCTTCTGAGGTTTCTATGCAGATAATTTGGGGGTGTGAGGGAGGAGCTGGTGGAGGCTGTGGTCACTGTGGGTACCAGGGATGAAGGCTGTGACATTTGGGGCTCTGCTATGAGGCAAGAGAAGCTCAGCCAGACCCAGTACTGCAATTCATGGATGAGGCAGTAGAGAGTAGAAATTTAGGTATGTGAGGAACTGGGAGAACAAAGGCAAGCGATATAGGAAGGAGAGACTACACCATACCCGATGCAGATTCAGGCTGCTAGTACTGCAGACTGAGAGGTTTGCAGAGGAGTATTTAATTAGAAGCAACAGGGGAGCTGAGTGGCATAAGAGAGCAAAGGGCTGGATCGACAACACTTGCCAGGACAGTGAACATGCATCCAGTGCACCTCTGAAAAGGCCAGGAGGGAAAAAAAGTCCAACTGTAGTAACTAGGGAGGGCAAATCCTACTGCCCACAAATCCAACAGATTGGCACATGCTATCTTGAATGCCTGATGAAAACCAAATCTTATGTGTAATTCTGCCCTGATGCTCAAACCTGAAAAAGAGATGGGGCACCTGTGAGGCTTGGCATGAAACCAAAACCCTGGTGCAAGGGAAACCTCAGAGACCTGCAGGAGAGAGGATAATCAATAGAAGCCTGTGTTGCCATGCTACCAGCTTTATGGTAATGATAGTGTAGGATGCTCGGGTGGAGGAGTGGCACTGTGCATGAGGGACTACATTACTTGCAACAGTGTAAAAATATTGTGGCTAAAGAGAAGCACAACAGGGTTCTTGTAGGCAGACATCACATACTCTAATAATAAAAATATAGTACTAGGAGTGCTCTACCAAACTCCTTATCATGATTATGACAGCTTCCAGAAAACATTAAGTGAGTGTAGGAAGATGAAAGCAGGTAGCAACAGGAAGAGGTTTGGGGTGTCTTTATAAAGATGCAAGGCTGGAGCAGAATAGGATGTGATGTCCATACGCAACAACTTCCTGGTTCCTTGAGTAATTAGTCCTGTAAACAAATGCCATTCTACCTTGGCATTCTACCTCTGCAAGACGCCATTTGATCTTTAGTGCTGTACAGGCCCTGGTTCAAGCACGTTTTGGTGGAGGGAGATTTGTACAACTGATCACAGTAGAATTGTGCTCAGCAGCATTGTGGAACAGAGAAGCAGTCCCAAAAGGAAGAAGCCTACATAAATTTGGGGGCTGTTTAGGAAAACAAAGAGAAAATTCAACAAGCCTACATTCCAAAAGAAATAGGCTCTTTAAGAAATACCAAGCCCAGTGTCTATCAGTGAAATAGTTACCAAGACTATTATAAGGAAAAGATCTCCATTTGGAAAGCAGAAGGCTTATCAAAATGGGGAGAATGGGGAAGTCTGTATCATGACAGATCAAATGTGGAGAGGAAACCAGGAGCATTAAAGAGAAAAATAGTGAAGAACTTCTGGTAAAAGATGTTCTGATTGACAGTAAGTTTTGTAAACCCGATGAAAGATGAAAACCACTTGGGAACTGGCAGGGCTTCTTGGTGACAAAAGATCTCTTAGGGACAAGGTCATAGCAGGAAAACTCAGGGAATTCGCTCTTCCTGACCAAAGATGTTGGGATATTTTCATGTCTGGTGCAGTAAAAAGGTCAGAGGAACCAGCTCCACTCGACAGATGTGGGCAGGAAGTATTAAACCAATCAGATAAGAGGGAGGCCAATAAATAATTGAGACCAGATGGCACTCATATCAGTATCCCAAAGGATCTCAACTGTGAGACTGATGGCCAAGGCACGTAACCCACCATTGTAATCAGGCGTGGTGCCAGGGGACTGATGTGTCATCAGTGCAGCTCTCATTTACAAGAAAGGCTTGATAAGGCAGCTCAAGGCCATGAGCTGGTCGTCAGTCCTGGGAGCTAGTGACCACTGGGAATTATTTCCTCCTCTGGGACATTTTAGGGGCACCTGTAATGAAGAATGGAGGTACAGAGTTCATTGAAATGCCAGTCTGCCAAGAAAGAGTCATGTCTTCTGAAAAGGGAGATCCTATTTCACTCATCCACTGAAGGGCTGTGATGACAACAGATGAAAGAGACCCAGAGGTCATTTTATACATACATTTGGTTGTACACATATGGCCGAGGGAGATTTTCCCCTCTACTTTACTCTTGTGAGACCCCACCTGAGCACTGCGTTCAGCTCTGAAACCCTGACATAAGAACTTCATGGACCTGCTGGAGTGGGGCCAGAGCAGTGACATGAAGATGGTCAGAGGGCTGGAGCACATCTTCTGTGAAGACGGGTTGAGAGAGTTGGGGCTGCTCATCCTGGAGAAGAGAAGACCCCAGAGAGACCTTATAGCAGCCTTCCAATACCTAAAGGGGCCCTACAAGAGAGCTTGAGAGGGACTTTTCACAAGAGTATGTAGCGATAGGACAAGGGGGAATGGAATCCCTGGAAGTGTTCAAGGCTAAGTTGAATGGGGCTTTAAGCAGCATGGTGTAGTGGAAGGTGTTCCTGCCCCTGGCAGGGGGTTGGGAATGAGATGATCTCTAAGATCCCTTCCCACCCAAACCATTCTATCATTCTATGATACGTGTGCATTTATGGAGTTGCATTTGTCAAAGCCTTCGACATAGCTCTGCGACAAAGGTTTTTTAAGTACCTAAGTTGCCAGAGAGCTGGAAGTCACGTTCTTTTCTTTCTCTGTGGGCTGAAAGCTGACTGAAGTGTAGGAAGTAAAGTGGGGGCTCAATAAATCAGCAATGGAATCCTCTAGGGCTTGCTATTCAGACTTATATTATTCAAGGTCTCTATCAGCAGCCTGGAAATGACAATTCTCCAGGTTGGCAGATGT
Organism: Lanius collurio; assembly: GCA_020086605.1. Taxonomy (NCBI): domain Eukaryota; kingdom Metazoa; phylum Chordata; class Aves; order Passeriformes; family Laniidae; genus Lanius; species Lanius collurio. The sequence goes on along the minus strand of JACBWW010000006.1, from coordinate 4,817,429 downwards.
GGTACTGGAAGGGTGGTAGATAAGAATTAGTATATTTTAATGTAAGGTGATGCATGCTGGGGAAAAATAATCTAAATCATGCCTGATTATATGAACTTTAAACTGGCTGTTGCATTCAGGAAAGGGCACTTGGCACTGGCATCATTGACCATTTGCTGAAGTCAGTTCTGCATTGGCTACAGCAGCAGAAGCAGCTAAATTGTCAGCAAAATGAGCAGCACCATCAAGAAGGCTATGGAGAACAGACTAGGGTGTCACCTTGTATAAAACCATGATGCATTCCCATACTGGTCAGCTCTTGTCTCTACACTGGAAACAGAGATTATGGAGTTAGAGAACACGCAGAGAGAGGCAAGTAAAGTAGTTAGCAGCCCTGGGCTACCACTGTTCTTACAGCAGGCAGTCAATCAAGTCATATGACATCTCAGCAGAGAATGGGATGAGTTTCTGTGCTATGCCTGGACATGGTCCTTTTGAAGATGTGTGGTGGAGGGGTGCTGCTGGTAAAGGTCTAAATACGAAACTTCCGCTGTCTCTGGAGGTGTAAATAGGCTCTCAGTTTCTAAACTGAGATCTGCTGCTCTGAAACATTAGACTCACTATATAGTGAGGAATGATGAAACAACTTCATTTTAATAAGACATTCTTCATATGCAAAGTTAAATGGGGAAACCAGATTGTTCCATCAAAATATACTACTTTGCTATGTAAAGTGATAAGTATATAGAACCTCTTCTATGCCAGGAAAAAAGATGATCTTTGCATCTATCACAGTAACCCCTTGTTTGAAGAGGACTCCAGACACCTGAGTCTATTGTTCATTACCCAAATAGGAAGGCAATTATAATATCTCTACTACAGAAGAGATCACTAGCATTTGCCACTGCACTTCTAAGAAAAACAGAAATTCTCATGTTTTTTTAAAGTTCCCACTGGCTTTCTTGCTAATATTCACTTTGAGTTTCAGGAGCAGCATTACCAAGAATAAATGAAAAAAATGCAATATTTAGAATTAACACAAAATTCATCAAAGCATGGCATATTACTAACTTTCTAAATGCACACTAAGGAAAAAAACAATCAAGAGTCTGACATTTAGCACCTTTTATTTTTGAAGTTTGCCATAAACCAAATGTATATTTTTCATCTAGTTAAAAAACAAGGCTCACTTAATCGGATCCACAACTTCATTGTTATCTTCCATCTGGCAAACCATCCTAGTTACATAAATCTACCCTTTTTTTCTGCCAAAAAATTTCTCAACACCAGCTTTGTCATAGAGAAGTTTGGTCAACTATCACTGCTTCTGGCAAATAATACACTAACTTCAAATAATAATAAAGAAAAGTAGGTTGTATTTTAATCATTGCAACCATTTTATCTACAGCAGAGAAAGTAGACAAATCTTGTCCTACCTCCACTCATGTGCCTTCTGGTGTGTTCACTGTTTCCTTCTTCTGCTTGCTGTTGCTCAGAGACTTCAGGATTTTTAATGGAAAGGAAACCTGCAAAGACTTGATGCAAAACCCAAGTGCTACTAATGCAGAAGTCAAAGAAAAACCATGTACAGGGTAAAGGGAAGTAAATCCTGGTTAAAATTCTTATATGTTCTCAAAAGAGAAATGCTCTCAGCTCAAGGATTGGTGCTAGCAATCACAGGGAAATCTTTCATTACTTTCACCTGATGAAAGAGGCTCTACAGCTACATGGCATGGTGAGAAGCAGTCTGAATTTCTGTGTTTGGGACCACACGTCTATATATGTGCTTTCATTCGTGAGAGCTGCTCAAAATATTAAGAGGAAATGCCCATATAATCTTTGCAGGAATCATTAAAGACATTCTTGGAATTAGGAAGAGGATATTTGTTTTGATTACTTCCCAGAAAACACATAAACAACAAAATTATAAACAGGCTTCTGGGATTTGGTGCATAATCTCATTCAACTCGTAATTCAAGGCTGAGTTAACAAGCTGAGGGACTAATTTTCCTTGAATTTTTATAGGAACAGATATAGCTCTGTAAAGCCATGAGCAAATGGCTGCAGTGAATGCCTTACTCCCTTCTTAAGTTTCATCACTTCTTAGTGGAGCAATGCTGACTGCACAGATGGGGGTTCAGAGCCCACTGCTGTTGTGAAATAGGTTTCTATACACATGACAGGTGTAAAAACTTGATTATTTCTGTTCTGTGCTGTCAGCACATGCAGGTGGACCAAACACATTCAAGTGCTTCCTGGTTGCTGTGCTGTATTTCTTGCTGGCAGCAGCTCAGGAGTCCACACATGGCTGCTTAGCCCAGCAGAGAGAGAGTCTCCAAAAAACCCCAACCTTCTTGCCACCCACACTTGTAGTTATCTACACCCCAAAGTGCTTTGGATAAAGATTGTAATCTCTCCTCTGTTTACCACTTGTACATGTAAACTTGAGAACAGCCAAAATAGTGCTTTGGGTGTGCTCCCAAGTGGGGTCAAAGTGCAGAGGCTGCAAAGACTCGTGTCACCAGAGCTCACAAATCCCTAGACCCACAAGCAGCTCTGTGGGTCCTCTTTTTTAGCATGGAGCTGATGTTATAGATAAGTCAAAATTCATAAGGAATTAAAATTGTATATCAAAATAAGTTATGAATGTGAAATATAGAATGTGAAATATAGCAGATTGTAATTTGTATATATGTTCAAATATGTTGTGTTTAAAGCATACCTTGGCATGTCTCCTGGTACCTTGCTCAAAGAAGGTGTAAATTAGCATAAGAAGTAAAGGCAAACCCAGAGGAGAAGTGACCTCAGTCAGATATCTATCTGACCCATCAACTTACTATGAGTTCATCCTACCCAGCTAGGGAATTCTTTCCATCTGAAAGGAGTAATAGATATGATCTGTTGCTCCCTGGACACTGCTGATGAGTGGACCTCTTGCTTAAGACTCTTCATTTTAATCATATAAAGATTTCTTGGAAAGATCATCATCTGAACAGATCCTTTACCAGAAACGCTAAGATGGGTTACTGGAAAACATCAACCGAAATACAAAGAGAATCCTTGAACACATCAACATCTAAATGAACTCCTGATCACTGGACCAGAGGACCATCAAAAATGAAAAGGACAAAGGATTTCCTAGCTAGGAGCAAGAAAAACAGTATAAAAACCGGACTCAAAAACCTCAAAGGTGTGCACTGCCTCTCTGAACTGCTGGTGTTCAGAGCTGTGTATGTGTCACCCAGAGTCAAGAACCTAGGCTTGGCCCTGCTTTCCTTTATAGTGGCTTATTAAGATTGTCAATTTGATCAAAAATGAATTCTGTTTGTTTTTATATTAATAATTTGGCTCATGCAAGTTATTAATTTGATTTAATTGGCAATTTCATTTATAACACTGATAAAGGACATAGAAAACCAGCTTAGCTAAGAACTAGTGTAACTCTTTTTGTCTCCAAGGTGAGCACAGAAAGTGATTTTTGACACTTGCCTGTGTTTGAATTGACAGAGCAAAGTCAACTTAAAAAGCTTCACAGCAGAGATCCACATCACTTGAATTTTCAAGGTGCAACATGACAACAAATTAGGACCTTCTTGAAACCACTGTTTGCCAACTCTTGTGGCACCTAAGCCCATGGATAAGTGTCCTCTTCCAGCTGTGGTTGTCCTGGCTGCTTTGGTTACTGTCACAGCTGTTTCCCTCTCTGCCAAAGTATGCCAGCAGAATGGCTCATAGGTTCTCCCTAACCCCACCCAATTGCTGAGGCAGGTACTGTAGACACCAGACTCAGGACATATCTTCCCACTCAGCTCACGTGGACTGAAGCAGGGTGGAAATAATCCTGTGAACAGCTCTGTGGACAGAGTCCTTTGGGAAAGAGCTGTGACATGAATCAGGGACTGCGGCCACTTCAGCCAGTGAGGCCACTGCCAAAAGGCAGCTCTGGCCTCAGTCTTCATTTGGGCAATGCCCCAGTAACTCGGACTGCATCCTACCTGCAACTGGCAGAGACTAATTTAGGCATTGCAGTAGCAGTCTGATGACATCCCTATCACAAGGTGTGTGGTGATAATCATTTTGGGACTGATAGGCAGCCTATTCTCAGATACAGGATCAGAGGCTGAAACAGCAGAAAGGTTAAGACATTGATCACATTTAATTTACCTGAGATATTTTGAGAACATCTTTTTCACCATGTGATATGAATATCTTCATTGCCTGGGTAATTTCCCACATTCACCTTCTTAAACGCCCTGCTTTCTGGAGAGTACTGCTTCCTCCCTTTTATAAAGTAATTCTGTGCTTTGCTTTTAGCCTGGCTTTGAATAAATGAGGTTGGCTGCCAACTCACCCTGCTCCTGATGAGCTAGATCCGGAGTGACTGCTTGGAATTTTTTAGAAACATTCACTGTATGACTCAGCTTCCGAGGAGAGTTTATTACATTTCTTACTAATAAAAACTTCTATAATTCTGGAGAAGACATCTCAGAATATCATGAAGAATCAAAAACTTTCATCACAAGATGCTACGTGCATATCACATATTCAACAGCAATTAAGAGCCTAGACTATTTCTGAATTTTGAGTCCCTAAAATGCATAGATTCTTGAGGACACAGCAAACAACTCTGGGCTGCAGCTAGTCTCTGTCCTGCCTCTGTATCTGTTCCCTTTTGCATTTCTGGCTCCACAACAGCCCAATATCAAGACAGAAATGCAGGAGGGGGTTGTTCATACTATTCCTTCCCCTTTCTCATAAAACCACATGCCCTCCAGCCCCACACAGGGTTACTTCCCACAGAGGAGGGATACAAATGTGTGAAGAAGCCAGATTTTGAGTCTGAAATAAGTGCTCCAGGCTAAGCAGAAGCAAAAATTTAGACTCTCCTTCACCTTTTCAAGGCTTACTATAGGCTAGATCAAGCGTCCTTTTGGGCTGAGCAGTGCCTGCTAGGGGTGCCAGTCAAGCAGCCTGTGTACCACGCTCCCTGTATAGGACACCTTGGACATCCCAAACATACATCATGTGGTCCATAAGCCAGGCCTCCCCCTCCAGCAGTACTGTGCCACCCTAAAGTCAGGCGATGTGCTGTCTCACAGTGGTCCATCCCTACCCCCTTTTCTTGTGCATCCCTCCAGCACTGCAGACTCAATGGGCAATTTCATCTGCTCCACACCTCAGCAGAGGGGCTGAGAGCACCTGAAACCCACATGGGTCTTGCTGGGTGCACACAGCTCAAGAGAGTCCTGAAATGTTCATCAGCTCACAGAGCATGGACACTTGCACAGCAGCTCCAGCTTCTCGGCTTCCCACAGACACAAGGACCACTGTGCATGGGAGACATGGAAATCCCCAGCACCAGGAGAGCTGGGGTGAGATACCAGGTCTCCCAGGCAACCCAGGTGAAGCAGCCTGCATATTTTTCCAGTTGCTCAGTCAGTGTTTTGCTGTCTGGAGGCACAAACTTCTAGTGGCAGAGTTTCACTTTTTTCATGCCAAAAGATTTTTGATAAAAATGGATCTGTCAAACAGACAGAAGGGATTACCTCCATTGAAGATTTTATCACTGCATGACTTCAACAAGGCAGCTTAGCCTACTAACACACATCTATTTCCAGAGACCAAAATTACAAGCCTACATTCATTTTCTGTGCAATCCAGAAAAAACAGCATCCAATGTTAGTAGCTCATCTGTCAGCCATAAGGCTGGATGGATGGGAAGACGAAAATGACAGCTGCATGAAGAAGGGGGAAGAAGCCAGGGCAGTTTTAAAAGGAATTATACAGGAAGGAAAAACACGGACGTTTTTCAAACTGTTTCTTTTGCAACATTAGTAATGGCATCTTTTTTAATTGCCTGTGGTCCTTTCTTATTTGTTTGCAGTTCCTTGTTAAAATACTGTTGAGAGTGGAGGAGCATTAATACATAGCTGGAATGGAAAAAGACATCTAATGCTGTCTTTATGTAAAACAAACTGTTCTTTTTTAACTATGAAGCACTAAAACTGGTAATGTTTTTTCCAGCTTCTTCAAAGGCGGCTGTTGACCTTGGGAAAAACTGATTGTCTCCAATAGCTGTTGAGATGATGGCAGCTGGGAGCATTAATGCTCTTCCCAGAGAATAATTGATCCAGCCCTTGATTCTGAAAAGACTGGACTGGAGCAGGAAAAACACCAAACACCTTCTAAGGTCTTCATCTAAAACCTGTTGAAGTTGCTGGAAAGAATAGAGTCTTTTTGGATTAAAACCTAAATAAGACAGACTCAGAAACCATGACTGGAAAAAAAAAAAAAAAAACAAGACTTTTTCTCTTTTTCCTTCAGCTAGCTAAAAGCATTTCAGATCTAACATGTGCAAGCTTGTCAGCATGTCAGGTATATTCTGTCTTCTCCATGTAATGTACCTTTCAAAACCTTTCTGCAGCCATTTCTCTACCTACCCATCACCATGGTGCCGAAGTTGCTTTCTGCTTGTGTTGTTATTTCTGGTTTGTGTGTTAGACATTACAAGATTGCACACTGGCGGGTTAATGAAAGTGTGGAATTTGAAGGATTTGACAATGAATCTAGTTACCTCTATCTTAAGATTTAGTCTTCCAAAGACTTGTTAATTGTATTTGGCATGTGGATGCATGCATGCACACAGTGCTGTGTTTTGGTCTGTGTTTACCACATATTAAATGTTCTCTGAAGCCTGAGAATTCTGCTGAACTCTCCTTCCACACAAATGCACCAACTCAAAGCAAGATAAGCTTCCTTTTTTCTCTCTTTAATGACTCTTTCATGATATCCCTGACCCAAGAGCTGGATAAAATCCAACGACAACATTCTAACATCAGAATGCCCAGATGTAGGTGCTCTGCTTCTTATATCCAGTGGCCAAACCCCACTGTAAGATATAATTTGCAAGTTCTTCCACATAACCCACTACCACCAAGCCCACTTTCATGTCAATGTACTCATCAGTGATAGTTAGCAAAAACTTTACAAGAGACTACAATGTACCTCTCTGCACAATGTGGGACATAAGTCCCCTGCTCTTTTCATCTGAGGCTGATGAATTCCACCTGCCAAAGGTCCCTTTCCCTGGAGCATGTGGAAAGTTCTTCCTCCAGGCACTGACTGCTGCCGACACAAAAAGTAAGTTTAAATTTTTGTCCTTGGTCTGGATTTTTACAGTGTTTCTTCAGATAAAATTCAGATGGGATTAGATCTCAGTAGACACATTTTCTATACTACTGACTTTGGGAAAAGGTTTATTGTGTGCTGTTTGATGTTTTTTAAGCTATGTTTTATAATGGCATATAAAATTATCTATAGATGTGATTTTCAAAGAGATCATAACTTGATCTTTTGTCCCTTTTTTTTTGCTTGGAATTTCAGGAAAATATCTGTGTGTCTGTGATGGGCCATAAATACATTGGGAAAAAAAGGTCTATTTATAAATGAAATTTCTAGCCTTGAAAATTGCTAGGATGACATATTTCTTTTGTAATTAGTTTGCAACTAGTGTCCCCCCAGACAAAAGTGAGAATTCATTTAAGCTCATCTTTGTCACAGGCTACATGTTTTTGTGACATGAATTAATGAAATCCTCTTGACAGTCATATACTGAAAACAAAACTGTCTAAGAAGGCTGGCTATGGTGTTGACACAAGTGGAAGAGGGAAGGGTAAGTTCTGAGGAGGCAGGGTCCTCCACAATTGCAGGATGGGGATTGTTCAGTGCTAAGGGAAATCCATCACTCACACATCCCAACCTGCTACTCTCTGTGAATTTGCCATGCTGAGCTGATTAATGTAATTGTTTGCCTTTACGTTAGACATTTAAATTGTGGTGGACAACAAGCTGCCCATGAGCTGGAAGTGTGCTGAAGGCCAAGAAGGCCTATGGAATCCTGGGGTGCATTATCAAGAGCACTGCCAGCAGGTCAAGGGAGGTGATCCTGCTGCTCTGCTCAGCCCTGCTGAGGCCACATCTGGAGTTCTGTGTCCAGTTCTGGCTCCTCAGCACAAGAGAGACAGGGAGCTCCTGGAGCAGGTCCAGCATAGGGCAACAAAGATGATTAAAGGACCAGAGCATCTCTCCTATGAGGAAAGGGTGAAGGAACTGGGCCTGTTCAGCCTTGAGAAGCGACAGATGAGAGGGGACAGCATCAATGTATATAAGAATCTGAAGGAAAGATGTCAAGAGGATGGAGCCAGGATCTTCTCAGTGGTGCCAAGCAATGGGACAAGAGGCAACAGGCAGAAACTGATGTACAGGAAGTTCCATCTGAACATGAGGAAGAACTTCTTTACTTTGCAAGTGACCATGCACTGGAACAGATTGTCCAGAGAGATTGTGGAGTCTCCTTTATTGAAGATAATCAACAACCATCTGGATGCAATCCTGTGCAGTGTGCTCTAGGACAACCCTGCCTGAGCAGGGAGGTCGGACCAGATGGCCTTCTGTGGACCCTTCCAACCTGACCCATTCTGTGTGTTTCTGTGAATTCTGGGATTTTTTGCAGAAGACAAGAGAAGCCCAGGGTAAGCTCTCCTGCTTCATGTGCTTGAGCACCAAGCCCAGGGGCACTTCAGTGTCATTGAAATTGCCTGGACAGATAAAACCCTCCAACACTATCTGATGAAAGCTAGCTAGTTAGTCATTACTTTATTACTATATTTGGGCCAGGATGTATAGAAAATCATTCTAGCCACATGCACCCCCTTCAAGACTTTTCACTTATTTATATATTTATATACTTTTAGCAAACAAAGACATTAATGCTCATTGGTTCTAAGTTAAATAGTTTTCTTTATTAATTAACATTCTATCCTCTATTGATCATTGATCTCTCACTCCTCAAGGTAATGAGTCCACATTTTTTTCATCCCTTTTATCATCTTTTTTTAAGACAGGGAATCTCCAACTCTCCAGGCTGTAATCTCCTCTGTATCTTCTGGTTACTCCAACATGTCCTTGAAGGGCCATAAATTTAAGATCTCAAATATCCAATCTTCAACTCCCTCAGGCTTTGTTTATTGAAGCTTACCAGAGGAAGTTTAGCAAACTTCAGTTTTGGTGATTTAATGATCAAAGTAACAGTAAGAGTCTGTGAAAAAGAAACTTGGCTTGGGCTGGCTACAAGTGGGCACTGCTTATGAATAATTAAAACAACTAATTTAAAATTAGTTAGATCATTTCCAATATCAGCACCACAATTTGTGGTTGGCTGTCATCAGCTGACCTTGTTCACCAGCTCAAGCAGTGTTTGGGGCCAGTCAGGGCAGCTCTGAGCAACCTGACATGGGCTGCCTACACAACTGGGTGATAGTCAGTCCATCTAGCATAGGATTTTACAGTGATGATTAAAGTACCTCATGTTTTGCTTTCACAGTCCTCAGTGCAATGTGGAGAGGCTGGGCAGAAGCTGACTGGTCTTCTGCTGGAAGTAGAAATAAAGATATTCATTTGGTTTTGTTTGGCAGAGATGTTTCTTCTACTTTGTTGCTGTTGCTACAAGACCAAAGTTGTAATTCTCTGGAAATACAGAGCATGCCACCAGAGAAGAATTAGCACAATGGTTTTAGTTTTATGCAACTTTCTCAACACCCAGTGACTGATCATTTAGAAGAGAATAAACAAAATGAAGTAAGCTGTTTGTTCAGCATGTTCCAACACCCATCCATCTGCTTCCTTTTGTACTCACAGTCCCTCAGCCACAACTTTTCTTATCAGCCACTTTCAAAAATATGACTCATTTTTCACATAATAGACTGGGTGGAAAGTAGAGAAGTTTTTATATGTAATAAAGCTTTCTCTTGCCCAGGATCTCCTGCATTAGCTCATATTTTATTTCTCATTAAAGAGAATGACACAATGAAAATGTACTCTTTCTAGCCCTAGTTAGCTGCAGCAGGACTCACTGTCTGTGCCACAATTGGCTTTTCACAGAACCAGGTACATGAAGCTTTGGTATAGCTGTTTCTAGGACAAGGATGGGCCACAAGGGGACCGAGTGTTAGTACAGTTTATGTAGTCTCCTCTCCACTCGGGCTTCTTGTTAGCTCAGCTAACACACTTCCATGGCTACAAAGCAGAAACCACTCTAGCTTGGGGACACTGGCCAAAACATCTGCCCACTCAACTCCCTCAGGTTTTGAATCTGTGTTGCAACACCATAAAAGCCATATCCCCAGGCAGATTAAATGATTCCATGGGAAAGGTCTGTGTAGTCTGCCCTGCTGGTGACATCTTCAGTTACCATCCCTTTCCCATGGTGTCATGCTGTACTCTGCTGGCAACAAGGCTGATCCTGGATTCCCAGGTGAAAGCTGTGTTTGCCTAGAACATTTATCCTCATTCTTGCTTTCCACATGCTAGTCTGGTTTTAATAACATCTTGCCTGGCTGAGAGACAAGAGGCAAAACACACAGCAGGCTGTCAGTAGATTTCCAGTTCAGATGAAATCTCACGGGTTTTGTCACATGGATCTTGTGCTTTGTCCCAGTGAGACCCTCATCTGCATCAGATAACCACTGCTGCCACAGGAATCTCTCACAAGCTCAAGCGATTTCCCTGTGATCAGAGCATCACTTGCCAAGAAGAAAGGGGAGATATCCAGAAAACCCAGAGATCCCCTCCTAAATCTGCTGGAACCCCTGACCCACTCGTGGGATATATGTGGAACCCTGCTGGGCTAAGGAAAGCTGTGATCAGAGTAAATTATGTCTCGGACTGACAATCCATTGTTTTGCATTTCTCAGTGTTGAGAAATGCAATTTTTCTTCTTTGCTCCAATCACTAGTACCCATGCACAGGACAAGAGTGGGACTGAGGGCCATCATATCTGCTTGAGATGCTCAAACTTTGCTGGGTTATTCTGTGACACTGAAGTTACTACAGAAAGTCAAAGGCTTATGTAAAGAGGAAACAAGATGAAGTTAATATGCTTTAAAATCAAGGCAGCAACTTACCTTTTGTATCTGATAATGACTTGATAGAACTACATTCTGCAGACTCTAAAAAACATCACTGAGGAAAGCTCCAAAGAACAAGACTTTTATTATGTCTTTTGCACTTCATTTGCTCCATTCTGCATTTTAATTTCCTCAGTATCTCCTAAGTGCATTCAGTTGAATAGTAAGTATAATTCCTATGAGCTAGCTAAATTACTTCTAGCAAATTTGTATCAGCACTTATATTGTATTAGCATCATTACATTATAATTTAAACCTTTCATTTCACCACTAATCAAAGAGAATTTTTGCAAATAAACCAAATCTTCTAATTTGCCTACAGTATCATGTCTTACTTTCTTTTTTAATAATTAAGCATGGTCACTGTAGCCTCTGTAGGTAATGGAGTGGTTTCTATGTATCAGAAACATTGTCTTTTGTCAAGCAAATATCCTCTGCTTGCCTTTCTGCAAAGCAGAATTATATACAATATCCACCCGATATAACACTGGAAAATTCTGCTTCCCTTTGACAGGCAATACTGAAAACATCTGCTGGTGTAAGCAAATTGGCTGAGGAAACTGCATGCTCCCACTTTAGGGATGTTTTCTGTTCATTTTTCATCTCTCTAGTGCATAGATCCATCACTTGTATTGCTGACACATATTAGAACAGGAATTGTAAGACTAAAGTGCTGGAATTATCCAAAAGATGGAAGCACAATTTTGCTATGTCAAGAGTTTGCAAATGGGTGATAGAGACTCTTTCCTATTTGAAATGGCAAACTGTAGTAAACCTAACACAATTTTAAATATTTTAAAATTAAATCTTTCTTTGCTTCAACACAAGAAATCTTAGCCACAGCTAGGACTCACATTTATAAAGATATCATCCAAATTATGTTTGTCTCTTTCTTGAGATACAATATACAATGTCTGCAGGTCATAGCCATAGAAACATAAATACATTGCTTCTCTTTATGCAACTATTCAATGGAAGCAAAAAAGAAAGCAAACTGGTGATGAAGAGCTGGTCCATGTGTAGTTAGTCACCGCTGGGTGACCATCAGGCCATGCTTGTGCTCAGCAGCAAGAGTGGAGACTGCAGCTAGAAAGCAGTGACTGCCTTTGATAGTACACAATAGTAGCCTTATTTAAACCATGCAGAATCATAAGCCATACAATAAGAATTAGCCTTGTATCTCAGCCATTTCTGTATGTTGCCAGCCGACTGTTAAAAAAAAAAAAAAGGAGATCTTTATCCTGAAGATCGGTTTTGGAAGATCAAACCTATAGATGTAGACACACATTCTTCACATCATTGCAAGAGAAAGTCAGATGTGAAGAAAGGCCACACAAAATCAGTCAAGATGCTCACTTTATGTGGCACCCTGATTGTGACAGGGACAAATCAAGGATGCCTGTGGAGCAGTTCAATAAAAAACAAGTGTGTAGCGATGTTTCCCTAGAACAGTCTTTCATCTGTCTACAATTCTTGCTTAAAGATTTGCTGCAGGAAAACAGCCTAGAGATTTAATAACCCTTGATGGGTTTTCCTCCAATGAATGTCAGCCTTTGGCAACCCAACATCTTGCACAGAAGAATTCCTTTGAGTAAGTACATACCATGGAAAACAAGTGCTGCTGAATTAGATCATGTACATTAGACATATATATACATTAGAACTACCTGCATGAAATCACATTCTTTCATCTTTATTAGACCTGCTGGCTGTCCCCTTTCTTTGAGACTCCTTTCTTCTTCCACAGAAAAAGGACAGGAAAAAATTCTTCTGATATATGCAGGAAACATTGGCTGGTTCAGAATGAGGATATACCTAGAGCAGCATTCAGTCTTCCGTGTGCATGACAGAGAAGGAGGACAGGAACAAGGCAAACTTACATACTACTTCCCCTTAGTATTCTCCCACCTTGCAATTATTTTTAGCATGGATGATTTTGTTCGTTTATTCTGAATTATTTTTGGGCCCCTTGAGCCGGTACAGAAAATCATAGTGCATTTGAAAGAAAGCATGCATTTTTCAGTCATTAACAGAGGTAAAAGATTTTCTTTTATTTTCAAACTTGATGTCAGTACAGTCAATTTGTGATCACCCCTTCCAGGCTGTAGACCTTTGAGAGAACTCCATGTCATGTCTGGCAGGCTGGAGGGTGCCAGTCTACACATGCATTCCATGTATAGAAGCCAGGTTGCTCACCTCAGTAATTTTTAACTGTATAGTTTTTGGAGTTAATAACCACTGAACAGGGGCACTCAATGCTGCACAGGATGTTAAAAACTCTAGATTTACCCACTGGTGCAGTAACTTGGGGTTTTTGTCTGCTCCTGAACTCTGAGGTCTTCTTACAATGAACTTTTGTGTTTGTGAGGCAGCCATGAGCCCCCCATCTTAGGGATAAAAATAAAACTGCCAAACATTGATGCTTCTGATGTGCATCACTTTGCATCTGTCTTTACTAAATTTCATGTGTCATTTAATTGCTCCGTTATTCATACTCACATGGTGCTTTTTCAGTTCTTCAAAATCAATCCTCTTCTTTGCTTTTCTGCAGAATAGAGAAGTATTCTGTATATCATCGTCAGATTTTTTCTCCTCACCTTTTATCTTCTTTTCTAGATTATTTTACTATGTGCAACAGTTAAGTCCCAGCAAAGACTTCTGGAACACACTAATAGCAATCCCCTTTTTGCCCTTAAAAATTAGTATTTTCTTCTAGCCTTCCTCCTGATTATTAACACAAGGACCTTCCCTTCTATGCACTAGCTGTTAAGTTGCTTGAAAGGCTTGCATTTAGATTCTTCAGTATTCTTTAGACATCATCAGATATGCTGAATCCAGATCTCCTTTATTGTCATAACTTTTCATTCAGAGGAGCTCAATATCTTTTTTGCAACACAATTTACCACTCTAAAATTTCTTCCTCTCTAGAAAAATGTTCTTCCTCACACTGTCTGGTTTATGCATCTATTCATTAATTCTCTGTTTTTTTTAAGAGCATTACTAGTAATTTGCCCAGCACACATGCCAGATTTCCAAATTAGTTGCTTAATTTTTCGCATTAACTCTACTTCCTTTGGTAGTAAGACAGCTCTAAGTGCAATGTTATACATTACAGTGAGAAATGCAGCAGTTTCTTCTTGGAGATTCTTGGCTGCACTTTGGATAAAAACATCAAGTAATGGGGACTCATTAATGTTAACACTGTCTGCTTCTACCAAGACACTTTTAGTTAAAATTGTTATATTCTGTGCAAGAAGGGCTATCCAGATTCTTCTTTGGTGGATAGACCCAAAAAGTATGAATATTTTTCTTTTTTGCTGTCTGTGGCTTGTTCTTCCCTGCATGTTTCACAGTCCAGTCCTTGAGCTACTGAAACAAACTTCTGATAGGCTTTTTGTTCCTGATGTGGTTTTAGGATTTATTAATTGATTTTAGTAAATAATTCCCTGGATTATTTGAATTTCGAAGGGGGGATGTTTAGGAGAAAGTTTCTTGGCCTGCCTTGCTACACTTTTGCCCTTAATTATAGCAAACAGATCTTCCCATTCACCCTATTTGGGCACAACTTCAGTTGCTCAGAGGAAGTCTTCTTGTCTGTAACAGGATTCCTTTCAATGGTGTCTGTGTATGCTGCCTTCCTTCTGTGGTTTCTCAAATCTTTTTTGATTAGCAGAAAGCATTTACTTTCTTCCTCCACTATGGTACTCTTACCTGGTACTAAAGTTGTGTGCAGAGATTCAATGCCCTTGTAAACCCTTTTTAAATAGGCACCCCCTCCTTTATATAGCTCCTCTTAGCAAAATTTAAAAGCTATAAGGTGGTTGTTGCTTCTTTGGACATTCTTGCTTCCCTTGATCCTGAAAATGCTGTAAATTCATATACAGCAGGGTCATGACTACCAAATGGCTCTTCCACAGTAAGTCACTCTATGCTAATATTGTTCTTTCATGAAGTCCCAGTTAATCTACTCCATCTGAGGCAAAGCAGTTGGACTAGACCATATCCAGAGATGCCTGCAACTGTTCTGTGATATTATTAAGTAATTTTATTTAGTAACAATAATATACCAGAAAATAACGTAATATGGTGTGGTGATTTAACCATGATGTTGTTGGCTGAGATAAGAACAGTGTAATAATTGAAATAAAATTAAATATAATACTACTACTAATAGCAATTGTAATGAAAAGGGAGATTAAAAAATGAGAAATTAATAAAACTGTACATAATAGATTTATTTAACCACCCATTGACCAATGCCTAGCCAGTCCCTGTGCAGCCATCAGCCTCTATTGGCTATCTCCCCACATCTGGAATTGCATCTCTGCCTCTTCTTAGCCTTGCACAATGTGCCAAAAGCCTTTTGGACAGTACAGCCAGGGATCTCCTGATACTCAGCGTCCTGCTGAACATAGGTCACAAGTACCAACACCTCTCCAGTATTTCCTAGAAGCTGGTTCAGATGCACTTTGAGGTTCACTTGGCAAGCAAGCCACTGCTAGGAGTTCAGTTGTTTCTATGGGTGATGATCAAACTGGCCACCACTACAGCTTTTCCTCCCTTCCATGGGTATCTCTGCCTCCAGAGGGTTAACCTCACACAAGCAGCCTAATTCTGATATATAAGACTTGGGGGAGGGAAGGGAGGGATGGCAGCTACTTCATTCTGGTTAGTAAGGGAAATACAGCAATATCAGGGCACCCATGGGAAAGATTAATCTTCTTGTGGTTTCCACTGTAAGGCAGAAATATTTCAGTATTAAGTTACTCCTGAAAGAGTTATTTAGGGACTTAATAAAGGACTTAATTCCTCAAATTAAAGACCAGGGGATTAATTCTGACCTGAAAATATATGATCTGATGCAGGAGAATCTGTTTTTATAGAAGCCAGTAGGCCAGCTAGTAGGCCACACTTGGGCCATACTAGAAATGAAATGCCTTCCTAACTGACATTAAAACTCCATGGCCAAAAAAGGGAAGGTTTTAAGACTGAAGATTTAACTGAAAGGCTGCAAGGGGGCTTCTTGAAGCACAGGAAGAGCTAAAAGGAATCAAGGGATTTTTTTCATTTTAATAGCACAAGATGACTAACTCAGACATGTTTAGTACTTGTCAGACCGTGACTGAAAGGGCTCAGAAGGTGGGCAGAGATCCCTCCCAGTGGCATCACTAATCAACAGATAAAGACAGGATGAAGAGCAAAGCACACAGATCAACACTAAGACCTGTACTGACAGAGACAAGGAATTGTCTTGTAGGAATTACAGTTTGTTCATAACAATGATGCCTTCTTGTACTTAGAAAAGTATTAATACAATGCGGACAGCAATAGAATGAGGTGGATTGTTGCTAACACAGCTATGAAAGAATATTGAGATGGCAAATGCTTGTTTCTCTCCCAGGAACTGGGCTGGTAAAGCTGGGTTTGGTGGAACCTTGAATACTATCATTCAAAATAGTGCTGGAGAGAATGAGGCCTTTGGTGCCCAGATTAATTTATTAGGAGCACAAGTCAGGTCCTTTGAAGGTCGTCTTGGGTTTGAGCATCCAATTGCTGCATGGGTAAAATTCAGCACCACAGGACAAGACCCAAAGTATGTAAAATGCTGAGGGTGACCTCTTAAATCAAAAAAAAAAAAAAAGGAAGGAATAGTTTTCTTAACAGATTTCTTCCAATTGTAGAGAAGGTATCAAAGAAAGTCCGCAACAGATAGACGGGACAGGGTACACCAGGGGAATTCAGTGAGCAAAGAAATATCCTCACTCTCTGAGGCAGAGGAAGACTGTCAGCAGGGTCATCAGTGTGCTGTGTCCACTGAAAGCTGTCCCTGGGATCTCCTCAAACAGACATGAGGAGGTTCTGGCAGCAATTACCAATAAGTCTGTGTATTTAAGATTTGACATGAATGGTGTTATAAATAGGTCAAAATTCGTAAGAAATCAAAATGCTATAAGTGGAATAAGTTATTAATGTGAAATCCAAAATGTGAAATATATCTTGTAAATTGTATATATGTTCAAATAAGTTATGTTCAGAGTATACCTTGGCAAGTCTCATGACATCTTGCCCAAGGAAGGTACTAATTAACATAAGAAGTGCAGGCAAGCTCAGGGGAGATGACCTCAGACCCATCAACCTCCTATGATTTCACCTTACCCAACAAGAATCTTTTCCATCTGAAAGGAGTAAGAGATAGGATCTGCTACTCCTTGGACACTGCTGATGAGTGGACCTCTTGCTTAAGACACTTCATTTTAATCATATAAGGATTTCTCGGAAAAATCATCATCTGAACAGGACCCTTACCAGAAACGCTGAACTGAGTTACTGGAAACCATCAACCAGAGCACAAAGAGAATCCTTGGACAAATCAACATCTAAATGGACCACTGAGCACTGGGCCAGAGGATCATCAGAAGTGAAAAGAACAAAAGATTTCCTAGCCAGGAGCAAGAAAAACAGTATAAAAACTGGACTCAAACACCTCAAAGGTGTGCGCTTACCTCTCTGAACTGCTGGTGGTCAGAGCTGTGTATGTGTCACCCAGAGTCAAGAACCTAGGCTTGACCCTGTTTTTCCTTTATAGTGGCTTATTAAGATTGTCAATTTGATTAAAATAAATTTTATTTGTTTTTATATTAATAATTTGGCTCTCACAAATTATTAATTCGATGAAATTGACTTTTCATTTATAACAATGGTAAACACTAGTAGCGTTTCCAGTAGAAAAAATGCTAACTTTAGATGTTATTTCTGGAAAAACCCCCATTGAGAAATCTCATAAATTGATATTTCTAGGAAGAGCAAGAGTCTATGAAACAGCTATTTTAAGATATGCAGGCTACAATTAGAAAAATGAAATGATACGTGCCCAGAGATTTTCTCAGATGTCAGAAATCTTCCCAGATGGTTTACAGTGCTAAATGGTTAAAACAATCTGCTACTGGAAATGCCAGCCTGGAGTCTTCCGATTTCCATGTATGTTTTGGAAATTACCAGGGTCATTGCAACAGCTCATTCCGAAAGCTTAGGGTCATAAAGACTGAAGCAAAGTTTTGCAATGTGCATGTGGGCAGTTCTGCTCAGTGTGAGAAGATGGTTCAGCACACATTACTATAGCCAGAACCATGGCCCTTGTGATAGATCTGGGAACTGAGCTGAAAAATAGGAATGACTAAAACCTATCAGAGCAGACTCATCTTCTCTGGTAACTCAGAGATTCAGGACAAGAGCTGAGGCACGATCTGGTTGGGAAACAGCAGATTTCTGAGTGAATAAAAAATGAGTTTATAAGAAAACAGACAGATCTGAATTGAGGGAGAGGCTCCTTGGCTGCAAAAACAATTTAGGGTGTCTCCCAAAGCAGAGAAAAGACATTGAAAAATATGTTAATAATTGCCTGCCATGCGAAGGCACTAACACTAATTGCAATGAACTGAGCATTCCTACTTTTAATATAAATATCTTGTCCATGGAGTAGATTACACGGAGATTTTACAAAACCACTGCCACTTGGCAGGCATGCATACTGATTCAGCAGTTATGGGACTTGAAACATATCCCATTAAAGGCAAAAGAGAGAAAAACCTAAGTGGAGTTGTCCAGGAGAAGAGAGACTTTGCCAAAGGAGTTGCTTTTTTGGGAGACATTACTAAATTGTACCTCAAATCCATGGTGATGAATGAATCAGCCAGTGAGCCCCTATTCCCCTTTCCCTCAGTGCAACAAACATGCAGAGAACACTGTCGGGGCTATGAACTTTTTTGATTTGACTGCAGCAGAGAAAACAACAATATCAGAATACTGCTAGACAATATTCCAGTTAATATGAAAGTTGCCTGTTGGTACTTTGTTTCTGATGATGCACAAACACTTCTCCATTGACAAAGGGTGCTGCTTGTAGTCTAGTTGAAGAATAATTTGACTGAGCCAAGGTAACCTATGAAGCTGGGGCGAGCAAAGCCTTGCAGAAGTACGAGCAAAATGTGTACAAAGGAAAATTATGCCTAGTCTTACAACCCACCCATCTGTGGCACTTCTGTCCAAAAGACCAGGTATTCTATAAATGTAACCTTCATTTTGACTCCAGAGCAAGTCTTGAACTGACACTTTGGTGTCTCATCTTTGTGACTGTGCCTCTGACAGGCAGCACAGTGATATTTCACTAAGCAGGGTATAAGCACAAACTCAAGTTTACTAGATGCAGATGGCTTCTTACATAAACTATTGTAAAACTCCCCAAATCAGCTCAAGGAACAGCCTGAGTTATTTTACGTTCCATCTGACTGAGGAGCTGGACTACCTATACTAAATCAAATCTTTGTCTACTGAAATTCACTTGGATATTTTTTTGGTTTAAGATTAGTTATTCTTGGCAACTTATTAGCAAAAGCAACAAAAAGCCTTCAGAAAATGACCTAAGGAGTTTGATCTAAGCAGTCAGCAAGCTAAAGCTACCGATATCTAGTGCATGCATGGATGAATAGTAAATGGGTTTTTTTTAAAGACCCTCTATGCAGTAAGAAAGGTTCTTCGAAGTGAACCAATAAGCATTCATTTCTGATGCACATTAAAATCATGGCTTCATCAGTGAGAAAATCACGACAGTGAATAAAAGGCAAGATTATTAATTTTGATATAAGTTTGGGCTGTTGTCTCATTATGATGAGAAGAAAGTAATGTTCAAGAGACTTTGTAGATCTTGCCTTTCCAGCCTACCTGTGGAAGGAATGCCTACCAAGCAGCCATCTTCATATAGGTATAGAAAATAAGTCTGGAAAATACCAAAGAAGAGCTCCTTCCCACAGTTTGGTACATTGGTAACTGCCCTGCCTACCTGAAGTGTCCAGGAAAATGAAGATTGAAAAATACTGAAGAGTTCATTAAGACACAGAGACTCTGATTCTCAAATGCAGTATTTTCTTTTCAATGGTATGTGTTTCTTTTTACTAACTACGGGTAAATTATATCGCACCTAAAATTGTCCCTCTGGTACCATCCTATTGCAAGTAATGGTTGTACTGTGCCCAGCACGCCAGCTCCCAAGCCAAGGCTTGAGGATAATGTCACAAAATGCACCAAGTTCATTTTTGTGTTTGCTCTCTTTCCTTGCCAGGTGCTAATGAAGAGTGATGGGCCTTGCTGAGTTTTCTGTGGGTGAGAGATGAAATGCCAAGAAGGATCTGAGAGGTGACAAATGCCTGACTGTCAGAAGGAACAGAGTCTTCAAGGATCCCAGGGGTGCTGCAGCCCCTGAGCTGAACAGCCCAGCAGAGCTGGAGTGCTCCAAAGAAATTAGACTGCTGCAGTTTAATTTTAAAGGGACAAAATAAGGATGGTGGCCTCCTCAATACAGTGCTCCTTGCATTTCAGGTCTCCAGTTCAATTATAACTCTTTGTAGACAGAGGAAAAAAAATCTGAAAAACAAGCCTGAGAAAAGAACTGAAAGCAGAGTTGTGGTTTCAGAAGACATATTTTAATATATCTGCAGTTTTATGAACCACCAAAACAAACATACACAGACACTGTATTAAGAGGTACTTCAACACCCTCTACAGGAACTAGAAATTAAAAGGAAAGTAAGTTGTAGTTAATTCCAACATAATTTAACAAAAATACTAAAAATATTTAAGATTACTCAGCTAATCTTGGAATTCTCATTTTCCTGACCAGGTCAATAAGTGTGTTATATCCTAGAACCTATTACATGTCTTGCTTATGTCTCAGAAAATATGTCAGCTTGAAGGATACAAACCTTCCTCACCTTGTTACTTGCCACTTTCTTCTTTCTTGGTTTTAGGAATGGGTTGTTACCATCATGAACTTTCTGAAGAACTTTATAATGTTAATGTTTGAAAGTAAATTTAGTCCAAGCTGTCCATGCCATATCTAGAAGCCAAATGCACTTCTTGGCCAGCATCTACTAACAACATTGAAGATAGTTTCTGTGTGAAATTCTAAGGCCTAACTTATTTTGGAAGTGCTGGGAAGGATTTACTCCATTCCTATTAGTTCCTGTTGTGCCTCAGCATATGAAAATATTGTTTTCACCAAGGTGGCTTCCTCCTGTAGCTGAACGAGGGAGCACAAGAGAAGGTGGCCATGAGATAACGCAGACAGACAAACCACCAGCACACTGAGGGCTTCTTCTGGCATGGGGTAAAGGCCTGAAGGCCTTCTTCCACAGAAGGAGCTTACAAGCCTCAGAAAAAGCAGCACAACTCAGGAGCACCCATGGACATGACAGATCACGTGCCTAGGCCATGAGAGAGGAGGAACAAATGTTGCTGGGGATTTATACTTTGGTATGATGAAGGAGTGGTGTGGGATTTGGGAGCTCAAATGCAACAAGTCAGGATGCAAGGCACACATAGTCAAGGACTACACATTTTATTTCTACTTTCCCTGCCAAGCTTAACACATTTGTTCTCCTTCCTCACTCACAGACACTGCAGGCAAAGCCAGGGCTCTCATGGGCAGTCTCCTGAGGAAGCCCTGCAGCAGCCTCACAAGCCTGGGTCTGCAGTCTGGTACACTGATTGCCCAAGGGGAGCCTGCCCAGGGCACTTTAGCAGGAGACAGGAAGCATCAAGAGAACCTTTGATGGCCACAGCTCCACAAATCTCACTGTATCCCTAGCCCGTGGCACAGTGAGGCTCCCTAAAGAAAGATGCACGCTTCCCTGTATGCCCAAATGGAACCTGTGGGAGAAGTCAGACCCATGTACACTCAACCCACATTCCAGGGGAAATCACCGAGGCAAAACCAGGGTTTCAATTCTGTTGTTTGGGTTTTCTATTGTCTCCATCTGTTCTTTAAATCTGGCCATGTGCTGCAACGCTCTGTGCCCTAAAGCCTGTCTATCCGTGCTGTCTCTGTCAAAATGTTGGGTGGGTGATGGCACATGTTCAAGCCAGGACAGGCTTTGGCTGCAAACAGCAGCTACTCAAGCATAAAACCTCTTCAGGCACATACCTGCTGTGAGGTAAATTTGAGTCCCTTGGCATTGGGACAGCACTGAGGCAGGAGACACCATTGAGGGGTGGTGCAAGGTCTGAGCAAGGCCAGATGTGCCAGCTGTGTTCTACTGGGGAAAATCTGTCCTTTATAGCAGAAGAGAGGAGCTCAGCTATTCTGGTGTGTGACAGCACTTGGACAGAACAGAAAGATGCAGGAATTATGCAGGATTTGGTCTGGGGTACTGCTGACAGGGTAGTACCTGTGTAAATGCAGGCAGAATACCAGCACATGCAGACACAATGCCCACAAGTTTAAATACCTCACATAAAACTGGACAATTTTTTAGCCTCTTTTCTCTTCTTGTAGCTGATTTTATTACTTCTCCTAACAGATTTGATGCAATTTAAGACATGGGATGGCAAAGCCTCTATTAGCCAGAGGTGTTCACAGTGAAGCTTCAGTTCATTTTTGAAAAGGTCAGACTTCTCACTTGTGTATTTGGAAAAAGGAGCAATTGTGTTATAGAAACATTAAAAATACCTAAAAACTGACTTGGAATTACTTCTCAAAGAGGTGTCAATCTTCTTGCTAAGTGAATTGGTCTGAATAGGGAGAGTTTGTGTGAATAGGGAGAGCAGAATTTCAGGCTTGCTGGTTCTTGCAGTCTCTTAATGGATGCTTATTTGTCACATAATTTTGCCATTTGTTATTGGATTAAGGGGTTTTTAACTTTTCCAGTAATCTGCTGAATTATGTGTGATCTGTGGGTGTGAGCATTCTTTGATTTCTGTTTATATCTACAGAGTTAGCAAAGTCCCTGCCAGTTCTTGTTAAAGGAAGAAAGCAAGTTCTTACGTGTAGAGTGGTTCATATGACACTTTGCAATCATCTGGATTAAAACAGTGCTTTTTTTTTTACTGAAGTGGCTTTAGGATTAAAACTCCTCAATGAAGCCTTTTTCAGTACGAACTCAAAACTTGCTTTAATATGCACTTGTATACTCTCTCTTTAATGTATGTTGAAAGAGAGACCAGGGAGTCTTGTTCTTTCATACAGATGAAGCATGTGGGCTATTTTTAGGGACACCACAGCATCACTGCATGATGGCAGAGGGCTGACATCTTTGTGCTTGTGTTGCACAAAGAATGTTCAGAGAGAGGTGCACATGCAGTTCTGTTTGCAGGATCTGCAGCTGATCGCTGACATCCACTCTAAAGCTGAAAATTTGTTTTTGGAAAAAATAAGAAAAAAATCCCTGGGAGAGAGAAGGTAGAAAATGAAAACTGAGTGACCAGTCAGACCAGGAAGAGCAGTGATGGAGACATAGATGAACATCCTCCTCTGATTGCCCCTTAGGGGCAAGTGTTGCATGTAAATTACTGGATAATATTCATTGAGTATTTAAATTATTTCTATCTACTTTACTACAAACTATGTTTTGGTTTTCTCTGATTCAAACCAAAAGTCTACAAAACGAGAGATAAGGGAAAAGGGTAATTACGGTGGCAGACTCATGTCATGGTGGTAGTTGCCTCCTGTGAAAATACATTATAACCACATCAGGGTTTGCAGGTACAAAAACAACAAAAAGAGCATGAAAAACAGCAAAAGCATGAGTCCAACAAGGGAAAGACCTCACTTCAGAATCTCTGGAATCTGCTACCACAACAGCTGTGGAGAGAGGTAGCAGAGCTGGGGATGCAAATAGCAGGCCCTCAGCACTACCAAGGCAGCAGTATTGAGATATTGAAGGTGCAGAGCAACACCCATCCTAGAAGCTGGGCAGAAAAGCATCAGGTCCAGGGCACAGACACCTGCTACAGCAAGGCCACCTCTTCCTTGTGCCACCCAGGCAGCTGCTGGCTGCTGAAACAAATTTCAGCATCAAAGCTGTGAGTCACAGACAGATGTTTTCAGTTCAAGATTGCCAATGGGGAATGAAATCCTGAAGGAAATCAAAATGATAAAAACTGTGATTAACCTTCAGGTATGCTGCAAAATCCCCCTTCTTCTTTCAACATTCCTGCTAGAAAAGCTAGAAAATCCCAGTTCCACTGAGGGCATTTGGGGTTTTGGATGACATATGTTGTAGAAAACCTTGTGACAAGTATGGATTTTGACTAGCAGAGCAATATAATAAAAAATATCTGTTAGGCAGAGTGGGTAGACAAAAAAACGTTGGTCCAGTCTTGATAAAGCAACATCACCCTTGTAACAAAAAACATTACTTTAAGGAATAGCTCTTTTTACCCGACAGTTCCTTTCCTTGGGTCTTTGTGCGATTTATCTGAAAGTAAAAAGCATCAGCTTTTCTTGAAACAACTGAGTGTGGAAAATTGCATTTTTTTTGTAACCAGAGACATGCATCCTGCTAGAAGAACCAGATTACATTAGGTGGTAAAGTATTTAAAACTACAGCAGCACAGAGAAGACAAACTGAACTGCACCAGCTGCAGGTGAAAGGATACCACAAACCCCCTGATTTCTGCCTTACACATGAACTGCAATGCCTCAGTACACACAGGCTTCATTCTGCTCTTAGAGAATGTCTGTTCCTATGGAGCCGCTCCCCTGAGGGCCCAGGAGCATGGAAAAATTAGAATAATATCATTAATCTTCTTTCCTATTTCACGTTAACGAGCATGTTCCATTTCACAAAAATAAGGCATAAAACAGGTGTAAAAGATATACTAAACACATGAAAACCTGTAGAAAATATTCTATACCATAAAGTCAAGACTGTGAAAAAAAATAGCCACTGGCGAAAGTTAGCAGAACAGGATGCAAATCTGAGTCTTGGAAAATACCTCTTTTTGTCCTTTACTTAAGCAGTGATTAAAATAAAAACATAAAAATAAGATACATGGAGAGAAAGGAGCCATGTCAGTAATGAGACACTAGCGCCATCTAGAAGAGGAATAAAACACACACAGAAAAAAAAAAAAAAAAAAAGTGAAGTTGACCATGAAAAGCAGCTCAGCCTGGTTTACAGAGTGTAGAAGGCGTTTTGCATTCACAGTATTTTTACGAATTACATGAACACATTCCAGTGAAAATTGTTCTCTGCTTTTCCAACTCTCAGTGAATCTAAAAATACTTAAAAGTGTCTTAATCCTGTTTTTACACATATTTTTCATATGACTTAGACCCTAGATGTTTCTGCCCCGAGAAGCAGGAATTTTCAGGGGAGACTTAGGCAGCTCCTACTCCCACTTTTCCTGTCACTGGTAGGGCCACAGCAAGGCTGACAGAAGCACTGTGAATTGCAGAGGTCTGTGTGTCTGTGGCTTGTAGGGAGGAGCGAAGGGAGGAATTATGGCTTTTTTCTTTCTTTGCCACAGCAGACAATTTAGGACAGATGAGGAACCATTTCCTCATCTGGGAGAGCAAAGGTGGGAAACAGAATTGGTTTAGGTGGCATGTTGAAAAGTAACTCTTCATGCTGTCCTTATTGCAGTCTGGTATGCGCAAATATTTTGGACATTACTGAACCTTGTGGCACAACAGTCACCACTCAGATATGTAACAGATAGGTGGAGTCTCTCCCCTCATCTCATGAGGGAGATGTTCTATGACATTACTGCAACAAGGAGATACAGCAGATGCAGCTTGTCCTGTCTGCTGTTAGAGCGATACGGGAGAGAGATGGTGACCAGATGAGCCATAGCACAGCTCAAACGAGCCTGATCACCAGGAACCAGAGGATCAGATACCCGAGATAACTCACTAGCTGGGAATTCCCATGCTGCAACTTCCGTGTCTTGAAAGCATCTACTTCAGCTGTGTTTCTACACATTTCTCTAGTTTTGCAATCCTCTTTTCTTCTTCATGTGCTGTTGTGCTAAAGATGGAAGAATTGCCTGCTCTTCTTAGCTCCACTTTCAAGAAATGAACTGTTCTGTCCTTTCACTTATAAAGGACAAATCAAAGACTGTACCAGATGCCCTCTTTCAGGTTTAAATTCCATCTGACATCCGCTTGGGTTCAAATGACTTTTGGTTTGATTCTGTTTCTTTTGTGTGCTTGAGTCAACAAATTTCATAACTGTGGTAGAAAGTTAGAGTTTCCACAAGACTAGACAGGCCATAATTTCTGAGTTCAAAACCTGCCTGCACATCCATGTTGCTCTGAGAGTGTGTTCAGTCTATAAATTATCTTTAAAAAAGGGAGAAAGAAAATATGAAAGTATTATAATCTGTGGTTCCAGTACAGAACATTTAGGCAAGATGGTACTAAACAAGGAGAGCTTTAAATGCCTATTTACCAGAAAGTTTATGTGTGATTTATGTTCCTTGTGCATTCATTCACTCAGCAAAATCCAGGGCAGAAGCCTTTAATGAGGGTCATGTAACGGGGTCACGGAGGTTCACAGAGTTAGATACTAAAACACCAGGGGCAGTTTTACCAGCAATGTGGCAGTAGCTGAGTGAAAGTATGTGAGTATGATGCATCTGCCTCTGTGGCTGCCAAATGACCAGCTGGACGAGGCTGTGGCTATGAGCTGCACGCTGCTGCCCATGTCAGCTGGTCACTGCTGCAGTGCAGACAGGGCAGTCGAGAGGCCAAGGCGGCTGAGACCCTGCTCGAGGTGCTGTAAGGGAAGTATCAACCATCTGTCTTTGAAACAGCAGCTCTCACAAGACATGTTGCTGAGAGCTTTTAAGATCCTAATACAGCTATAATGACATAAATTAACTGATGATTGACCTGTGGGGAACAGCCACAAAATATATGGAAAATATAGATTATTTGGGCCCTAAAAGGCAGTGGCTGAGGAATGCTTTTGGAATGCCCCCCCAAACTCATTGCCTCTACCTCTGTTCTTTCTCTTCTTCTGGCCTGAAAAGTGGCTGATAAGCATGAAAAAATGTAATAATCTAATATAAAGTTATTCTTTGTGATTTTATTTTAATATATTGTTACAATTATAAACATTAACTCAACCTCCTGATTTCTGTTCAACTAAACTTCTAACTTCAGTGTTAAACCCTTACAAATGAGTTATCCAAGTCATTCCTAGCTAAAGTAAGTGTTTTGTTGGCACTATGTCAAAACTCAGTCTAATCAGATGGAATTCTCTATGTTTAATTCTAAGAGCACTGAGATTAATTTAAAATACGAAAGTGGACTCCAGACTTCCTGGTCTCTGAATTTTCAAAACATACCAATTTGGTTCAAGATGTTGATATGGAAAACCTGAAACATAAAAAAGTTGGCAGTCGTGTTGGATTCTACCTCTGAACTTTGAAGGCTGGCACACTCTTTTCCCCTGTGGTTTGCATAAAGTAATAGCAGTTATGACATAAAGTCCAAAGGGCCAATATTTTAATGAGGTCAGGCTTTTCTTTGGATGAGAAACCTACAAGCAAAGCCAAAATGTGACAAGAAAAACTACTGCAAGTGGGAGATAATTTATCTGAACTAGAGTCTCAAGTCAATGCTGGAGCTGACTTACTCACTACTGGATATTCTATATTTCAGATGTAGCCTCAAACAGGAGCCAAGACAGTTACTTAATGCCAAGACAACTTTTAAAGAAGATTCCTGTAAAGAGCTATTCCTGGGAGACCCTTTCACTGTACTGAGGTAGCTGAGGAAGTTTCCTGATGTGGCTCAGGCAAAAAAAAAGCCCAGACTGAGGTAGCTGGAGAAGTGAAGGGGGCCAAGAGGAAGGCAGACCTGGAGCAGGAAGACCTGGACTAACAGAAATTGTAAGACAACTGATGAACAAGGGAAGGGAAGGAGAAGAAAGCCATGCAGCTCAGCCTATGGAAAGATGCTGTGGAGAAGGAAACTGCTCTTTCCAGGAGACAGCATCCTGAAAGGTGCTGGGCAGATTGTCTACTCCAGGCCACTCATGGCAGCTCACAAAGTGCATTTTCTGGGCTTGCCCTGAATCCCGTGAAGTGATCTGGATGTGTATTGACACAGAGCTACAGCCAAAGGCAATGAGAACTCCCTCTTAATTTACATATAATGCACAGTACACAAGCCAAAATTAACAAGGCTTTTTTATTGTTACTCAGGATATCAGCTCTCAACAGACAACTGGGAGTTGTGTTATCCCCTCATTTTAGAGGACCTTGATAAAAAGAAGTTATAATTTGCAAAGCACTGAGATAATGAAGCAATATGTATCATGGCAAAACACATAGGGAAATTAGCCATAGTTTGGAGAAAAAGAACAGAACAAGGCTTATGGAACAGCTTTTTCTCACCTAAATAAATGCTCATTTAAAGTGTATGATAAAGCACTTATTCACCTTATGCTCCCTGCTGCAGAAAGGTGAGAAAGAAATGCTTCGAGAAAGTAACTTGAAATCTACACTGAACTGAAAAACTCTGAGGAAGCACTTATGTCTCACCACTGACTCCAGAGGGAGCTTTGGACAACAGTCCTCTAACTCCAGTGCCAGTAAACCAGGCCAAAGGGTGAAGGCTAAAGCGGACAAAACAAACTGCTGAGGAGCAGCTCTTGAATAATCAGCACTCTTCCTCTTTGTGCAGATCAAGGCAGAAATTCTTTAAAGGAAAAGTGACAGCCAAAGTCGATATTATAACATGTCTGTACAAAGGGGAAAAACTAAGGTTGCCTATGCTTTTCTTTTTCTGGCATTTCCTAACTTTTTAGAAGTTGGATCCAAAGCATTCATGCTCTTTTAGCACAGCTTGGTGTGCCAGATGTGCAGATGAGCTCTCATGTATTCAGACTGTCTCTTTTGCTAGCTCTAAATATATCAGTCTCAACTTATTGGTCAAAATGGTAACCAAAGACCAGTCATAATACTTGGCCTTTTTTCTTTCTGATACCATTCAATTTTCAGTTTTCAGTTGGATACAGGATTTCTTTAAACTTCAGAATTGCTCTTTGAATGTGTGAGCTAGGTTTTAGATCATACAATCTCTTATTTTAAACTCAATATGCCAAGGTATATTATAATAGACAGTATTATAAAAACATACCTAAGTAAAAAGGTTATTTAGAGGAAATAACAACATCCCAGTGATGACTGGATTCTGGTTTTCCTTTAGTTTTTGTGAGAGGAAGAAATGTGCCTTTGACAGACCCCTGTTCTATATCTGTGTTAAAGGCAACTGAGATCCTCCCTTTGTGAGGCTGTAAAAGAGGTTACAAACAAGTCCCCTAATTCAAGTACAGCTGTTTCTAGAGAGGATGTAGAGTTCATTCCTAAAAAGCAGTGTTGAGCAGCTTCAAATGGAGCTTTCCCAGGAGCCACAGAAAATTCCAGCCTGCAGCAGAACCACCAGAAAAATGTCTTTGGCCAGAACTGCTGCGGAGGTGCCTCTTCTCATCTTCCCCTTTTCCTGCAGCTCTGGGTGGAGAAGCCACGTCACAGCATATCTGGAACATACACAGCTGTGTATGGAAACATTATTTATAGAGTATAATTATATAGATATCACTGTCTTTGGGTTGAATTGCATACGGATTCATTCTTTATGTAGTTCTCCCCACTAAGGGAATTAGCTGCTGCAATGATATTCACACTTGAGTATGAATATTTGAGTTAAACCTTTGGTAACTAATGTTACATTAGGAAAACAACCATGTTATAGCAAGCTATTCTGGTGAAGTCTCACTGGAATAAAAGATATTTTAGGAAAGACGATTTTGTTTTCATTTCCAACATCTCCCATCAGATAAAAGCAAACAGAGTGACAAGTTACAGCTATTGACAGCACCCAGAGACTGGTACAGCAAACAGTGCTATGCTTCACAAAGCAAACACAGCTGCACAGTGTCATGCAATCTACCTGTTCTGCTCTTTCTTGTGCTCTTCCAGAAACACAAGGGGAATTATCAAATTACAGACAATCTAGAATAAAATCCAGAACCAATTATAGACTTGAAGCTTTACTAAAACTAAGACTGACCTCTTCCTTTATTTATTTTCTGAATCTACATCCATCTATGGTCTTTCAGAATTTTTCTCCACAGTCCAGTTACTGGCTAATTGGTCTCTAGGAGTCAAACTTCGAAACCATTCTGCTTCAACTCAGTCATTTCTCCCTCTGCAGTAGCTCTAAGTGTGGGTACTGCTCTTTTGTTTTCAGTTATTTCAGACTGAATATGTTATTACATCCATGACCTGATTCAATTACTACAGCACTGGCTGGGGTCACAGGAAATGTTCAATGCGCCTTTTAATTCTGAGTGACAATTCCAAAATAAAGACTGTCCTACAGTGAATTCCAAGAAAGCGGGAAGATACTATTACAGAAATACAAAAAATTAAGGTGGCACTGTTTCTGAAATAGAATTCCTGTTAGTGTCAAACTGTACACAAGTTACAATCCCTGTAGTTTTACTTATCTGACATGCTTTCTTCACAGTGAAAGGAAGTGAGCAGGCATGTCTAAGGCCGTGCATCTGACCTAGTTCGGACATATAAAAAGGAATCAGGCCCCAACACCATTGTCCCTCTCTAGTGACTCACAACCAGCTCAGATACAGGCATTGACACAACACTGTCCAATTTGGTCAGAAAGATCCTGCACAAAAGGTCCAGCTTAAAAAGTCGGTATATCAAAAACTTATACCTACATGAAAATAAGAGCTTGATTGTGCTTACACAAACTGCTGAGAGCAAAGGTTGAGTTTGGGTGCAGAGCCCAAGGAACAGGAATTGGTTGCTGTCAGCAGAACTGCTCTTGACTGCAAAGACATGATGAACTCCCTCTTTTCTCCTGTGTGAGAGATAACGTAGGAAAAAAGAGCGATCACATAGAAGAAAACTGATCCCTATAGGATCAGTTGCTTAGATCCCATGAGTTGTGCCTTTCTATCCCTCCCTGCCTGTTTGTTCAGAAACACAGGTGCTGGTCCTAGCATCTTTGGCATAAATGCCATCAAATCCAAGGTCTGTAGTTATTTTTCACTGGCATGTGGCCTGTGGGACCAGAGATGATGAAATACCATGTATCTGATATACTTTGCTATGAACAAATGCATATATATCATTTGATTCACCCTAAGAGAGAACAGGCTTACAACAAAATTGAAAGCAACAGCTTCCTGATTTTTTGGTTCACTTCCAACACATCTAAAATTAGTCTGTAGATTGTCTTAATTTGCAATAATCAGCCAATGTCAGCAGTATATTACAGGAGTGGGACATAATTCTGCCAGTCCTTGAAATAAAACTGCCAGCACAAATTAGGAATTAGTTGAATTAGGAAGTTTTCTCCACAATCTTCCCTCTATTTTAAACAGGCTAATCCACACTAACTCTTTCTCCAAATTTTGCCTGAGACTTTCTTTTCCAATCCAGATGTAAATTTTGAGGTCAGAAATCCATTAATCACACTGTCTCCCCTGGTTCACTGCAAGTCTGGGTGTGCATCAGTCCAAGCACAATGATCTGCCTTACAATTTGTTGTTGAAAACATAAAATTCTTTGATGGTTGAAGTAACTACAATCTATGAAACTGTCAGAAAAATATAGCTTATTAACATTTTTGGGAAGAAAAGCCAAGTTTTTAGGTTTAAAAATACAGTAAATACTCCTGGAAAAGAATAATAGCAAAAAGGTATTTACGCTTCAAAATCCAGCTGCACTTTACTGGATGGTTGTGTTGATGCCACCAACCCCAGTCACCATCCCTGGAGGTATTTAAAAGATGCATAGGCATGGCACATAGGCAAATGGTTTACTGATGGACTTGGCAGTGCTGGGTTAATGGCTGGACTCAAATGTTCTCAGACATCTTTTCCAACCTAAACAATTCTATGATTCTTTAATTTTATGCTACTCAGAAAATTACCCAGTCTACCCCCATACCAGATTATCAATTTTTAAGAAATATGCTTCAGGGTCTACATGTGATAAGGAGTAAAAAAAACGTACCTATTTTGAATATTATTTTTCTCTTTCAATTGCCTCAAGATGTAACAAGGTGTGAATTTCAAAATATCTAATTTTCACAGCCAAAATGGGGTAAATACTGTTCTGTGGTAGAGGGTTAAAAACTTTACAGGGTTAAGGACTTTACCCAGTTAGTACAAAATCATGAGTGCCAGATGCATCATGACCTCCTCCTTACAAGGTGCTAAGTCCCTCTTATTGGGATCCCTCAAGATCCCAGTTTGGGTTCACACCCAAGCCCCAGAGTGGAGGTGCCAGACTGCCCATTTTAGGGGCTGTGGGTAGCTCACCCCATGCTTTGCCAAGGAGCAGGTTCCATGACATGGATCCTTCCACAAGCTGGACATCCAGGCAGGGGGTCATGAGGAGAGTTCCTGGATTAAGCTTCATCATCCAGGATGTGAGCTTTCAGAGAGGTTTTTGGTCAGAAAACAACAGGTTTCTGCACAGGGCAGATCAAGCCTGGGACTTATTCCTATCACATACAAATAATGAAACTGAAACAAATGCATTTGTGCAAAAGGAGTTTTCATTTCAGATAACTGGCATTTTGTGTTGACAGTCACTTAGGTGAAAAGTTCTTGGCTGTTGTAGTGCGGGGAATCCTTACAACATATGTAAGACAGCGATGGACTTGGAAGGAAAGATGAAGCGGTATTTTTGTAGATGTTCAGGGATTATTTGGCTATGTCTAATCTAAACAGAAAACTTAATTTAATGTTCTTTGCTTTTGGTTCATGTCTCATTCTGTCTCTTGCACACATGCACTTGTAAAACATCAAGCTCAGAGGCCACAATCCCATTTGAGGTTTCTACAAGTGAGTAAATGTAACATTAATTGTAGTGTATCCACAGAGTGTGTCATTATCTGGCACAGAAATAGCAGCCCTGCTTCTGAGTTCAAGGAGTTCAAGTTAAAAGTTTGAGATCACAGATCACTTTTCCTGGAATTTTACATATTTTTCTAAAAAACACCCTGAAAAGCTTATTCTGAGGCAGTGAACCAAGGTCAGATGGACTCTGTTTTCAATGTTTGCATATTTGCACAAGTTTAGAACGCTCTTATCAGTTCATTCAAACAGAAAAGTAAAGAAGAATAAACTAAGGGGCAAAAAAAAAGGCAGAGAATCAGAGAACTTGCTTCATGATTGACACAAGTAATAGGTAAATCAGACTTCTTGATTTGGGTCTCCTCTTTTTATAGGCACTTAAGTGCTCATCCTAGAGTAGCCAAAATTTCCCCCAAGTCCTCTTGGATTCCTCCAAGGACCACAAAAGTAATTACATACTGGGGCCAAAGCCGTATCATGACCTAGATCCACTTGTTTGTCCATCAGCAGAGCCCTTTGTCCAGCTCTTTCCTCTTCCTAGCTATCAGTTTTCATAGACCTGGTAAGAGTGTAATTCTTCAGGAAACCTCTCTCTCTCTGTTTCATTTGGTTGAAATAGGATGAGAAATGTAAAAGACATTTGCTGAGGGGATGGAAGGGTGAGAGGTCAACAAATTATGTGAACATATGGACCTTACTCTTTTAGAAAAGCTGATTTAAAACTCCAGGCAAAAATTGGACAGTGAGGAACACCCACAAAATAGGAAGGGAAATAAATAGTACTAGGATTATTATTAGCATGACCAAAAAAGAGAGACCTAGTCAGTGACAAGAATAGATATCAATAATTAGACCTTCAGGTTTAAGAATTTTCAGAAAGCAATTTGCATTTTACATAACCCGGTACATATTGAAACTAATAATATCCAATGTCTTTTTTTATTTTTGATGTCAATGTTCCAAAGAGATATCAAGATTTTTAAAAATTATGTTGTTTAATATCTTAATTGCAATTTAAATGTCCAGAGAAGTTATCAATTTAAAATTAGACCAGTGGGTTCAAAGATTATGTTCAGCTTTTCCTGATCAAGTGAGAGAACAAATATTTTTAATTCTTTGTGCAGATCGGAGTAAAAATGTGTGAATAAAAGTTATTTGTCCTGATGAAAATCAACTGAAAGCATCAGATATCATTTGTAGTTCACTACAGTGTTGCACACACCATCAAATAGACAATCTCAAGTTCTTATTATCGAAAATTTTTCCAAAATCTCGGTATATTTCAGCAGGTTATCATGCTATTGCCTTGTAAACAGCCATGTTCCCTGAAACCTAGTAGCCAATGATGGATTTCCACTCAAACAAGGACTTCTGTGCCAGTCACCTGTTGTAGTGCAGGGAATCCTTACAACATGTGTAAGACGATGATGAACTTGGAAGGAAAGATGAAGCGATATTTCTTTAGATGTTCAGAGATGATTTATTCCTCCAGCCACATGGCTGGAGTTCCCAGGCAGACCCCAGCCATGGGACCCTGCTCTCTTCCTGGGCCCTGGGCACCCAAACCACCCAATCAGGAACAGGTATGGGGCACACATGACATGGGAGCAGGGACAGGGACAGACCCGTACCCTGCAGGGTCCCTCCCCCGGGGATTTCAGGGGAAGGCACCTCCACAGTCACCATCCCAAATTCTAACTATATTAGCAGAGGGAAAGAGCCATTGACAGGATTGAATGCACCTTGTCCTACGGGAGACATCTAAAATAAAGCAAATCACTCCTCAAAATGGGGATCGTTCTTCACTGTTTAGAAAGGATTAATGGGTGATTGTATAGGGCTACCCTGTGGATATCTAAAGGTAGCAAGGATGCTCCTACCCATGATGTCTGCTCATGTGGGACTGGATATGGCCCCACTGAGAAATACAAACACTGCTCTCAGCTCATGTCACTGCAAACTCCAATTCCTGCTTAAGAGGTTCTGGCATTTCACGGCATGAAGGAAGGAATACTTCAGATTCATTAAAAAGTGAAGTCATGTAGAATCTTTTGGAGAATCGAGTCAGATTCCTCTTGATATCCCACATTATAAAAAGACTTGCTTTTAGCCTGGCATTCTTCACATACATTTGCTTTTACCCATAATAATTTGCTTAGGTATTTTTTGCCTGTGTCTGAAACATTTTTGCTTAGAGTAGGAGGCAAAGCATGCATGTTCTGGGAAGACTAATGCACATTTTGGTTCATATTTTAATTCCTAATTACCTTGCTTCATAGAACTCCATCTTATCAAGATTCCTGTAGCTCAAGCAGAGTAATGAACGAACTGAAGCTTCAAATATAATTTAAAGCTTCCTTAATTTAGCCTTTGATTCTGAAGTTAAGCTGCATCCCTAATTTAGAACTTACAAAAGCAAAACAATATTAGTTTGGTTTTTTTCTTCACTGTAACTGATTTTTCTCAGTTAAATTTCAGGTTTGATTAGCCATTTGGATTGAAAGAAACAGGCAGAGGAAGTTCAAGTTTTCTATAAGATTGGGTAGAAGATAGAAGAGAATTGGTTTAGATAGGATTGTAACCTTAGCCCTACTTTAGAAAGAAATTTTGCTAAGGGGGAATAAAAGCTAAAGAAAGAGATTCTGAAGAACAATTCCCTGCATATGAAGCCCCTGCAGGGGAAAAAAATGCACTAAGGAAATACATTTGGCAAACTAGAGCTGGGAGAAACGTGTCTTGAAATTTTGAATAGTTCCATCCCAGGATTCCCTATATGAAGCTTGAACCCAATGAATAAATATCTATTTTGACCACATCCCATTTAGCCCCATTTTGCTTCTTTCTCTGCCCACTGAACTGTGCTAATCTGTACCCTCATCCCTGCTGCATGTTCTGTAACTTGTCAGGCAATATGCTTAGAAGTCTCCAGCCTTGCTTCAGTCCCCTGGCAGCAAGTCAACCAGTCAGCTGGCAAAGCTGGATAATTACTGCTTAGCCCTAAAGAGCTTAAAGTTTGTTTGCATGGACCTGTGTCCTGGCAACACCAAAGCACTGAACCAGAGGGCAAATTTTCCTTCCCCTGAACAATTTCTGTAAGGGGAGTGACACAGGGGACTTTTAAACAGACACAAAATGGTGGTCACCAGGAAGGACTACCAGGGATTGAGATATGTGGACTGTCTTCTATGGTTGATTTGCTGTCATTATAATGTAAAAGAGACCACTGGGCTTCATTCTTCCTTCCTTTATGCTTTTATAGAAAACTACATGACTCCACTGGCCTAAAGGGTTTTTTGGGAAATGCCTTTGCAGAAGTATTCAGAAGACTTGAAAAGTAGGCTGTGGTAGAGACAAGACAACCATAGGCATCAGGTTACTCATTGCTGAAGTTTTCTTTGTTTATTCAGTGCAATTTGCTTTATGATAACTTCTGTCTTTTGAGTTTCTCTTGATTGTTACTGTTGTTTTTCATGGCTGAAGCAGCTTGACTGGCTCCATCTGGAAGAAATAACATAGGCCAGGATGATAAGGAATGTAATTAAGACTGAGCCACATTCAGCACTGTTCCTCTTCTGAGCTGGCTGCTCTGTGGTGTCTGTGTAACAGTGTGTAGGATGTTACACTGGAGCACCACCAGCAGCTGCAGAATGGCCACCCTTCAGGTCACGGTCATGCATGAAGTAAGGTGATACTACAACCACAGAATGGAAGACCCAAAAGACTTCCCCACTCACTAAATCATCTTGAAAATGTTGGCAATCAAGTTATATAATCCTGTTCATGGTCTGAAAGCAAAGCATTAAAATAATCTTCAGTATTCAACCTAAGTACCCTTATTCTTCAGTTCTGCTGCTTGTACCCGCATAACTCCAGTAGCACTCACACAATTGCATTTGCATTGCAACCTGATAAGCACTGGGGTGATTCAAAGCTGCGTTAAACATGATGGGTGAGGGGAGAGAAGTAGCAAGACACTCTGGAGTCCAGTGTGAGCATCATCAAAATAATGAGGGGAGCTACGCCCTACCTCATTATTCAGCGCTGCTCTGAGAAAGCAAACTTGAACTACCTTTGGTTGGATTTGCTGCTTGCTCACAAAAAGCCTGTGGAAGTGTTCTGAGGCAGCCAAAACTGTATGTCCAGAAGAAAGCACACCTCTTTGTCACAGGGTTCTCAAGGTGTCTGTCAGCCCTACAGACCAACCCTCCTGTGCCTGACCTCTCCAAACCATCTCGGATCACATGGCTGAGCAACAAACCACTCCATGGTCTTTCCTGGAGGAACACTGGCCCTGCTGTCAGCCAGGTTAGATGCGACATATAAGAAGCCTTAAATTCAGATGAGAGAAGTATAGATGATCAGGGAGAGGTTTAAAAATGCGTTAAGCTTTGGGTTTGCAGCAGAAACTTAAAGAGATCTTTAAGTGGGTTTTTTAAGACTTTGAGAGGCTGTGGTTTGGTGTGCTCCCCTGAACCTTGAGCATTAAGTACCAGAAATACATTGTGACTAAGCTTCTTAATCCAAATTTATTCTTCATGTATATTCTACCTATATCCTCTAAAATGTTGGAGAAGCCACAACTCTGAGGTGATTCGAACTTATTTTCTGGCAAAAAATGGCACTCAGCATCTGACAGATCTGATTAATGACTTAGAGATGCTTTTTACTTGGAATTTTTATGTGGTTGTAATAATACTATATATGTGATATTCCAGTGCAAACTTCTCTTGCAGCAACAATACCAATCACATCTTGCAATGTTACTCTGTTTCTCCGTTAACAGCATATTGCTTTTTTCTAATTCAGGTATGGACTTCTTTTGGACAGATGTGTGAAGGGCAGTTGTTGCATTTTTATGGATAAGTAGTTCCAAAACAAACAAAAAAATCTTTAGAAAATGTGCTAAAAGCAAGTCTATTCTCTTCTCACTGATGTGATCCCTTAAATCTGTCTAGCAAAATAATGGCATCATAATATTTTTTAGTTTACTTAGCAAATCCTGCTATGGTGATGAAATTGTGTTTGCTTCTCTTGGCTAGTTCAACAATTATGGCAGAAACATAAAATTGTAGTGCTTCCATGCATGGGAAGTAGTGACAAGCACATAACTGGTCTGAGGAGATCCTCAGAGGACTTAAGTACTGTAGCTGAGACCTGGATGGAATGTTGGTTCCCCATTCCACATTGTTATGAAACATGCCAAACAGCCATTGCCCAGCCTCAGACATGAGTGTCCTGAGGAAGTGAGCCCAGCTGGATACTGGCCCTGTTGAAAGGCCTGAGTTCTCATTTGTTTTGCATCCTGACCAGCATTCACAGGGATGAAAAAAGACTTGTGTTGAAGATGGTCATTTCAGGGATACTTTGGGTTTGCTTGGTCCATCTTATCTCAAAAGGGAAGTAGCACTAGACCTGAAAGATGAATGAAATCTGGCTCCCTAACACCAGGAAAGAGGTCTCCAGCCTGTACTGCCCTGCACTGCTCACAGTCAGACCTCCTTCTCTCAGGTGCAATCACACAGCTCAGGTCTGGAATCTGCACTGGCCCAGATGTCAGTTGAGTGAAAGCCATTGGATGCACAGGCACACAGATCTGGAGAAGGTGTTTGGACTCAAGTAGGGATGTACAGTTGAGTTTTTGAGAAACTAGGCCTTTGTGCACTTGGGGAAGTTATTGAAGTTCAAAAGACATTCTCCTTGCCTGGGGAAAGAGAAGGCTCCTCTGGGAGGAAACTGGTCTCATTAGAGAGTTTCTCTCACTGAATACAAAAAGTTCCAGCAACTTCTGGCTAGTGGTCATTTTCCAAGGGAGCCTTTCTCCTTATATTTTTTCCATCTGCTACAAGGATGGTGCCCAGAAGACCCTGGTGGGAGTGGCTAGAGCAAGCAGCTAAAGTAGGGCACAGCTCTGCTGCTTATCTCCTTTCCTCCAAATGAGATCTTTACACTTGATCCTGCTGCAGCTCTTCCACCCACTGTTCAGGGGGACTTGATGAAAAGAGCAAATCAACATGTGATCCAGCTCCATCCTGGTGTTCCTGGAGGGAACAGTTCCCATCTGATGGGATTACATAACTCAGGGCAAACATAAACCATGATGTTGTACCCAGTTACCTGGCAGCTGGAGTCCTACCATCTGGTTGCACATGCAAGATTTTATACACATATTTTTAAAATTTAATTTAGTTTTGCTTGTTTGTTTGTTTGCTTTCTTAATCTGCCCCCATTAAATTATTTAGTGGGCTGTGGGCTAAAAGGTTGTTCTGTCATTAAAGTCTTCCTTCACATGAATAGAATACCTTTAATGATGGTACACCTGATTTACAGATAAGCAAGGTGTGGGCACGGAGCAGTGACACGTCTGCCCTTTGAAAATGGAGCCAGTGGAACGCACATCTAAGAGGTGAACTTCTGAAAGTGATCCATGCAGGAGTTTTTAAGGATTTCAGCATTCAGCTGATTGGATCCATTATCCAAATGCTAGCCTTTTTACAAATTATATGCAGAACCAACATCTACATGAAAAAGCAGTGCACCAAATGTTGATAACTATTCTCTGAATTTAGAAAAAAAAAGGAAAGATTGAACAGGCTGTACTTAAGGCATTGAACTCTTCCTTGGGAGGTCTTGTTACATTCCTGGCTGCACCTGAAACCCTTTATGACTTTGATCAATGCATTTTGTAGTTTAGTCTCTGTATTGGATTTGAAAAGGAGGAGGGAGGAAATAGTTCACAGCGAGGATGTTTAACATTGTAGGATCTTAATGTTTTAGATAACAAGAAATACCGATCCACTGATGCAAGGTAAGTTACTTAATTTAGGGTGGTCAGACTTCTTCCAGAGGATTCCAATTCAGACATTTCTTGAATAGTCAGGACCAGTTGGGACCCTTCCATCTTTATCTCAAAACAATGAGATAAAGACTAACCACAGGTAAAGCTGTGGTGAATATAAACCCATGTGACCTCCAGTACTGAAAGAAGTGGAATTGACCATCATTTACATTCCTTGAACATTGGCTTGGGAGAGTTGTGCGCCCCAGCCTTGACCCCAAGATTTGTTTATACCATACAGCAGTGCTTATGCATGATGCCCAGACCCAGAGGAAGTAGCAAAGATGAGTGACATCTGAAATGGTAATTCTGTTTCTGTGCTTAATTACAGGTCTGGGCTAAGTGCTCTAGTGAAGAATACAATTTATATATCAGAAGTTCTTCCTGGACTTCTGTATCTATTGTTTTTAACAAGTGGGTTTTGTATTATAGTAGGGTGGTCAGGGTCCTGCTTTGGCTGTTTAATGACCTGGCTAGAGGCAAGATTCAATTGAAGCAATTTTACCCCATGTGTGAGATTTTCAAGAAGACTATAACAAAGGAAAGATAGGGGGTTGAGGAAAGAGAAGGGAAGGAATACTGTTGAACATGTGCTGAATAAGGGTGCAGCAGTAATAAAAGAGAAAAACCATAGCCCTTAAAGACAAACAAGTTAAGTGGAACAAAAAAAAAAAATGTAATTCATTTCCCATGCAAATCAAGAATTCGAGATTACCTATTCTGTTTCATCGCTAAACTGTAAAGCACAGTTTGTGCCTATGACTCAAATATATTAATTTTACTTAGATTAAAGGTTTTTGATATTAGAATTAGGACAAAATTATCATTTTGGCAAGGCTTCTTTATTGTTTGAACTTCTCTGCCAAAACCAAAAGCTTCTCTGAATGCCAGTTTCCATCATGTTTTTCAGAACACTCTTCATTTCTCCATTGGAAGAGAAACTGACAGGGTGACTGATGAATTGTCACACACCATGACTTGCACTTAGAGAAACACATGAGAAAGCTGTGAAGCGCAGTGTGAGCTATTTCCTAGGCTACAAAAAAGAACATTGAAACCTTGTGGTGATCCAAAGACTCCTGTCACTGGGAAAGATTAACAATTTCAGGAATGTTTCAAATGAAACTGAGAGCTCAAATTGTCCATGTCCAGTTTATAGCTCCAGCTTTTTCCCCTGAGCAACCTGTTTATTTTCCTTTTCCCATGTATTTTGAGAACTAATGGTTACACACATCACTTTGGGGAAAACAAAACATGATCACTTCCTCAAGCAGATCCAGATTTATTGCTTGATTTATCTTCATTTCAAATTCTCAGGGTTTTTTTTTTTGATGTTGCTATTTAATAAACATGACCATCTATTTCCCTTATGTGTGATGCTCTGTAAATCATCTTTACAGCTGCTATATCACATATTAGCATAGCATTTTAAATGTATCAAGACCTATATATGGAGTACATACTCTATAATGAGCATATGGTATAGTACTACAATGCTGCTAACAGCAATAAAATATATTTATACAAAATATATAGTATGCTTTTTTTTAAAAGCTATTTATTTCTGTATGCCTTAGTATAGTAGTATATAAGATACCTTCAATGTTAGATTCAGTGTGGGTTTGGCGTGCCTGGCTGCCCAGTTGGTCTTAGATGGAATTTCTTAGACTAGTCAAAAATCTTCAGTCCCTCTGACCTTAAAAGAGAATAATCCTTACATCAACAAACAGTAACAATGCTTCCATTAAAAACAAAACACAAAAAAAAACCCCTCCAATCCCAGAAAGCATTGAGCATTTCCTCACAGGAAGTAAAAAGTGCATATCAGTGTTATCTCAAAAGCTAGACACATAATTAAACATCCTCTACATAAGGACACACAATGGGAAAAGTGCCATAAAGAGTCAGACCTTCTAACAAAATCTGCTCCCTGGCAGTGAGTTAGAAAAGAACAGGGTAGGTAAATATGAAACTTCCTTTAAATATTATCCTAGACTTTAAACATTCATAGCCCAGAGATTTCTCAGCAGGAGACTCTTGTGAGCAATCTCAGTTGATTGCTCCCTCTTCACTTGTTCATAAAAAGTTTTAGCACTTCCAGAATCTTAAAATGGAAAATTTTGAAAGTTGAATTGCAGACAGAAAAGTACTTTTTTTTTCCTTAACTCTTAGGATTAATGCTGTAAATTGAAAAGAAAATAAAAAGTCCTCTGACAATTAATTTCATAAGTTCACATTTTGATAGCAATCATAAATAACATAATATTGCTCTTGGCTTCTGATAAAATGGGATGCTTCTATCATCTGTAACATTCTTTTCAATACATATCCAAAAAGCAATTGCTTGATTTGATTTAGCTTTTCCACAACCCATAGAATGACTTGAAAATTACTTCCAATGAAAAAAAGTGCAGACTGTTTTTAAATTGTTTGCACCAAGAAATATAAATCCCACAAAACCCGAGATATAAGTCATTACCTCTTATAAGGTTACTGTATATGTTCCTTGCCAGAAAGATATCTGAGAGCAATGCTAAAGCATTTGCCTAAAATTAGCAATTACCTTGTCTTTCAATAACACTGTTACACAAAAGGCAATTTAGTGAAAAATGTTACAGCTCATCAAATACATGCTGCCATAAATTTTACATTTTTAGTATAACAAACTGCTTTATTCATGAGGGTCAAAGGTAATGGCTACTAAGATGCCTGCTCCACAGAAAGCAGATGATGATAATGGATATGATACACTCTCCATAAATAGCATTCACTTTGCCTTACTTTTTAGTTATTGCTAGAGTCCAATAATAGAAAATCAATCTACTTTAGCCTCACCATTACTGGATCCAGTGCAACCAATTTTGTTTGATTTTGGAATTCTAAATCAAGGTTGTTAAGTTCATTTTCCTGTTCCACAAACTCTTCATATTTTCACACTCATCCTCAGTGAGTGACATGTATGATTACATCAATGTCACCTTCCAGAAGCCTGAATAGATTGTGCAGTCAGCACTAGGTTGCACGACTGGGACCAACTATTTGTAAGAATACTTTATTCACTCTCTTCCAGTGTAATTAAAAGCAAGCAAACAAACAAACAAACCCCCAAAAGATACCACCTTTCAGATTCTGTTTCCTTGGATATTTTTCCAAGAATAAATTCAGGATGTGCATGCAAAATATACCTATCCACAACACATCAATATTTTTTTTCCCTTTTTTCAAATTCAACCCCATGCATGTAGGCTTTTCCCAAAGACTTGACCTCCAGATTCTTCTTTCCTCAGACTTTTCTAACAGAAATAAAGCTTAAGGCAAAGTGTTATTTAGACTCCCTAAACTCATCATGCCTGATCACTTGACCTCTGACCACCCAGACTGCTGGTTAGCTGCCTTCCCAGCAGACTTGGCCTGTGCCAACTAGGGCAGTTCAAGGGTAGTGCATGCTAAACACCATTTCTAGTGGGCTCTATGGATACCCTGCTCCAAATCTGCTCTCTACAGACTCCCTCAGTGCAATCTCAGCAGGCATTGCACCCTCAAATACTGCATTCTTTCATTAAAGTGACGTAATTTAGCTTTTTTTTGAGAAACTGGGGGAAAGAAAACAGTGGAGGTGAAACTTTTAAACCAAAGGTAATAAACAGCCACTTTCAAATACAATGAACTGAATAAAAAACCCCACAGACATAAGTAAGTTATGTTTGAAGGCCACAAGATGACAAACAGCACAGGTGGGCTCCAGGGCCATTTGAGATGGTATTGATTGGCCAATCTGATCTTAAGGCAAATACAGCCCTAAATAATATGGACATGAGCTAGGCTATGCCTCCAGGCAGGGAGAGAGACTGTCCTGGCCATCTGCTGTTTAGTAGAGGCATAGCTAAAAACTCCTCCAATCTTCATGTGACTGAGAACCAGATGGAACTGTATGCACGTGATACTCTTACCACTTATAAAGTAAGTAGGTAGCTACAAAAATGGCAAAAGTGGTTCTGCTGACTGAAAAGGTATTTTGATAGAGTACAATTCTTGAATGAAGTCTCCTTTTAATACTAGTTTGCAAAAACAATGTTTTAAATCTCCATAGAAAGTGACATTTTTCTTCTAGTATTCTTCTGGTCAATTCAAGTCCAAGTCTGTAAAAAACAACAAGATCCTCCATGAGGTCCCACCTTCTCATCTAAAGTTATTTTGGAAGCTTACTGAAATCACTGAGCTCACAGCAGACAATGCTCTATTTGGAATACTGAGGAACCCCCACCCTTCTGGGAATTCCCAGTTCCCAGAATGCTGCATGTGTGTTGCTCCTTCATTTATTGCTCCAGGCAAAGTTGAAATGAAGGGAAATGGACAATATAAAATCTTGCATGACATTAAAATTAAATGTATGACTTGTGAAAACCTTTGTTTAAGAGGATGAGCTCACTTAGCCAGATCCCATTTGTGTGTGTTAATTATAGCAAGAAAGCAAACAAAATGTCAATAGTTAAAACAAATCCTACCAACAGGAAATGGTTATCAAGCTGTGATAAAATAGTTATCAGGAAATGTTTTTACACTATCCAAAACATTTCCTGTCTGTAACATTTTTTTGTGGGAAAAAGAATATCTATGGTGCTAGAAATAGCATCTTTGCAAGGAATTAAATGACTGAGCTTATAGAAAATGGCAATAGTCACAGATCTAGCTTCTATCCGGTTTTCTTCTGTTTATATAGTATGATGTAACTCTGAAAGAAGACTGTTTTCATAAATTACATGGACATCATTAAAGTTTGTATTTCACAGACTAAAAAATAATTTAAAGCAAATTTTTCATAGGTAGTATCTAAGCAATGTAATCATGGAGGTAGTGGAACCTTGATCCTTTGCTCATTGAGACTAATAGTGAAACAGTATTTCTGTTAGAATATCTTGAAAATATCAAAAAAGATTAATTAGGCTGAAAACCACTACTACTGAGGGCATAAAAATAATGATACTCAAGGGGAAGAGGACCCAGAGATTATATGTTGAAATGCTTAACCAAAATAAAAATAATGAAGAATTATACTTCCATAATGATGATTTTTCAAAACTAGGAAAATCCTGATTTGTTGCAAACGTAATGGGTAGTATCACAAAAGAGATGGCATTTGAATATAAACAAAGATTTTTCAGGAACAACATACCAGACATTACTGAATATAGAAGCAAACTAGATTATTCTTCCTTGACTTGTTTTTCTATCAGCCATGTGATATCTAACTTGTAGTGTGTT
The DNA here is from genome assembly GCA_020086605.1 of Lanius collurio. Lineage (NCBI taxonomy): Eukaryota > Metazoa > Chordata > Aves > Passeriformes > Laniidae > Lanius > Lanius collurio. The sequence continues at coordinate 4,772,712 of JACBWW010000006.1, read as the reverse complement.
ATTCCATTCTTAAAATGTTCCTTCCCCACAAAAAACAACAGTGAACCTTTATGGCTTTTTAAAGGGAACTGAGCCACTAAAACTGCATGAGTATTTTGAATAATTAGGTTATTGTAAAATAGTCTTTTTATTAATCAACATTTATATGAAAGACACTTTGATTAAAAACTGCTATTTGTTCCTATTTTAACTACAGGTTCTATACCTTTTATGGTGTATATTTTATTTTAATTTCCTGTACACAGAAACTACAATGGAACTAACGATATAATCCCAAAAGTGGAAAGTACTTCAACAGGTCATCTGATCAATTTTCTTTACCTGATTTAGGATCAACAAAAGTTACTTTCTTTTTGGTCTACAATTCCAAATAATGGAAACTACAACCTCACTGGGCAATCTATTTCCAACTTCCTTATTATCACTGTGAGAGCAGTTTTCCCTATTGCCAAAGCTGAATCTCCTTTATTTCAGTTTTGTTTCTGATCATGCAGTGATCAAAAATTCTCCTTGCTCTTTGCCATAGCATTTTCTCACAACTTGGCAATGTTTCTTTTCTGTCTTAAGATACTATTTTTGGACACCCCAGTATGAGGTTTACCTGTTTTGCAATGATGTGATGCTACTGTATAAGCTAAAATTAGACTGCCTTGCAGTGCACCATCAGTCCTTCCTAGCTTCATGTCCAACAAAAATGGAATGAGCATCATCCTACTCAGTCATTAACTGAAATATTGGAAGGGCCTACAAACCACTTGTAAGATGAGACAGGCACATATTAGAATCATACAATCATAGAATAGTTTTGGTTGGAAGGGACCTTTAAAGGTCATCTGGTCCAACCCCCCTGCAATGAGCATTCCTTTCCATTCCAATTCCTTTCCATTCATTGCTGCTGAGTTCTAAATTTGGCATTGCATTTAGGAAAGAAGAAAAACAACCCAGGGACAGTTCAAACAAAAGGAAGAAAATGAGACAGGAGTTCAACAAATGGCATGTAAGAAAAGGCACAAATAACTGGATCAGGTTTTCACTTGAAGGCATAAAAAATGGAGGCCACTTTCACTGTCAGAAATTTGTGCACCATTTCTGGTTTGAACTCCTGAGGCTTTAATTTCTTTCCACTGCTTCTTATAACGGCTTTTTTTCTTTCCATTAAATTAAAATGTCACTCAGTACCTAATATTTTCTCATTGTAAGGAAGCTATAAATTGCAATTACCTTTAAATGGTTTTCAATAAGCTAAACAAATAATCCCTTTATCTATCTCTTATTTTCAAACCCTTGATCATCTTCATGCAGCCTATCCCATTTTCAATGTCCCTATCAAAATGCATAGTGGCATTATATGCAGCATCTAATCGCTGGTCTAAAAAATACTAATTACTGGATGAAAATTACCTCTTAATTACTGTTGCTTCTTGTCTTGGCACATTCACAAATGACATTAGCCTTTTTCACTTCTACATCCTCTGGAATTCAGCTGTTGTTCACTGAACTCAATCCTTGAGCTAAATATTTCAGAATGCACTTTCTCTGCTCAGAGATCTACATCTATTGCTTCTAGATTTAAGGGCTTCACCATATCAAACTGCATTTTGTTTTAGAGGATCAAATACACCACCTGTTCCACTGCTTCTAAGTGTGACCACTAGCCTGATGCAGTACACAGCACGTCCGTGAGCCAAAGCAAGCATAACTTCTAAAAAAATGTCCAATATTGTTTTAAAACATGCACTGAAGAATCAATACATAGCTCACAGCCCAAGATGAAACTTGTTTTAAGGGATAATTACTCCTTGTTTTACTGCCTGTCTGAAGCTTCAGCTTCAGCTTCCACTGGGTTTTGCTACCACTCTCTGCTTGGCTGAAATCATCAGGTATTTGATTATTCTTATACACTCCCCTGAGATCCAGCAAGGCCAGGCCGGACAGGGCTTTGAGCCACTTGGTCTAGTGGAAGATAGCCCTGCCTGTGGTGGTGGCAGAGGGAACTGGATGATCTTTAAGGTTCCTGCCAAGCCAAACCATTCTGTGATTCTTTGATTCCATTCATTGGGCAGCACGTTATGGAAGAACAGTGGGAGTCGGCACAGCGCTGCAGGCACTTCATGTATGACATAGGTGAAGAAAACGTGATGCAAGGCACGTGTTGCCCATAGATTGAGACTGTCATGCAACATAGCAAGTATGGAGAACATAAACATATGGAATCTCTGTTCCTCTGGTAACTCTAAGGACAGATTTTTTTTGCAACTTTAGGTACTTACACAAAGCTCATTTTTGGACAGCCAAAAGCTTGCATACAAGTACATCCATCTTTAAAATGTCAAAACATCCTTATGAAGCTGTTGTTCCCACAAGAAATCTGAGACCTTCTATAGGTGACAAAGGAATTTAATTTTTGATAGGAAGTCAGTTCATTAGCTCCAGAGCAAACTTCCTTCTTCTGGATAAGGTTTCCACAGCAATAACGTAACAATATCGTTGGGTTTGGCAGTAAGGGTCTCTGAGTATTTCCCACAGCAAAATAGTAGCGTATTGTCACACTCTCAAGAGACACAACCAAGCAAAACAGCCCAGCTGTTTCTTTTAGGAAAACTTACCCGGTCTATCCTTTTTCGGGGTGCTTAATTTTAAACGTGAGTCATAGGAGAAATAGAATACTTAATATCCCCTTACCTCCTTCGGGAAAAAAATAAATGATGGCACATTGGAACAGAATATCATTGGACATTCCTCCAACAGTTTTTGACATGTGTGTCTCGGTGTGTGGCTGACACAAAGGTGTATTTTGGCCCAGGCAACAGCCTGGAACGGGCTGGTGGGATCACCGTCCCTGGAGGTGTTTAATGGAGGACTGGATGTGGCACTCAGTGCCCTGGTTGACAGGGTGGCGTTGTGTCACAGGTTGGGCTCAGGACTTCAGAGGTCTTTTCCAAGCTAATTGATTCCATGATTCTGAGGCGGGAAGGGGTGGTGTCTCTGGGCATGCCTTTTCCCAAGCAGCCATGTCATCACAAGGGCCAGGCGCTGGGAGTGCTCCCGCCTCTCCCGCAGCTCTCGCCGGCAGCCAGCACTGCCCCTCTGCCGGGGAGCCCTACCCGTGCCGGGCTCGGAGGACAGCAGCCGCCGCTCCCCAGGATCCTGCTGCAGTGGGTGGGTCCCTGGGAGGCGCCAGCCCCTTCCCTCCCCTTCCCCTCTCCCTCCCTGGCTCCGCGGTGAGGAGGCGCCTGAGCGCGGCAGCATCTTCCCTTGGCTCCCGGGAGCGAGGGGAGGAGCCGGGGCCGCCGCCGCCTGCGGGGAAGGAAGGTAAGCTGCGGAGCACGGGGGTGGGAAGGGGAGGGAAGGGGTTGGCTCCCCCCCTTCCGTGTGCTTCCCTTCCCGGGGCGGCCGTCAGTGGGGAGCGGGGCTGGGGCAGGGCGCGGCCGCCCGTGCTGCGTGTGCTGGGCCGGGCCGGGCTGGGGCTGCTCTGCCCGGGGCCTCGTTTCTCAGGCACCCGGTCTGTAAATGGCCGATAGCGGGGCCGGCGGTGTGTCTGTCTGTGTGTTTGTGTCTGTGTGTCTGTCTGTGTGTGCTCCACTTCCCTCAGTTCTCATCGGTGTGGTGGCGGTGCGCGCTGCCCGCAGGTGCGCAGAGGTGCGATGGTGGTGGCGGCACTACAGGCGAGCTGAGCTTGGCGGCCGATTATGGTTTTAAGGAAAAGAAAGGGTACTTTGGAAACCAAGCACCGTTTATTTATTATGTGGGAGATGGGAGGATTTCGTGGCGTTTCCTTGTGCAGGTGAAATTCTAATACCAGGCACAGTCAGCAAAGAGGTTTTACCCAGGTTATGAATGGGGCAAGGTCTGTAGGAAGTGATGCTTGTGCACCATCAGAAACCATTTGGGCCGGTGAGCCGATGTGCCTTCCAGTACATAAACGGCACTTACAGGAAAGATGGGGCAAGACTATTTACCACATAATGTAGTGACAGGACAAGGGGGAATGGGTTCAAATTGAAAGGGAGTACATTTAGATCAGATGCTAGGAGAAAAATCTTCACTGTGGTTGGTAAGGTACTGGAACAGGTTGCCCAGAGAAGCTGTGGATGTCCCATCCCCTGGAGGTGTTCAAGGCCAGGTTAGATGGAGCTCTGAAAAACCTGGTCTAGTGGAAGATGTCCCTGCCCATGGTAGGGGTTGGAATGACATGATCTTTAAGGTCACTTCCAACCCAAATCATTCTATGATTCCATGTTGGAGGATGTGAAAGCAAACACAGATTAAAGGAAACATTTAAAAATGATCGTCCTGCTCAGTGTTGATAGAAGAGATAATACTGTCCAGATATAGGAAATAAATGTGACAGAATTATGCAGGATGTGAATGATGTGACAAACTGTAAAACATCAGGAAGAGACTCTGTGGATAAAGAAAAAGAGTCAAGCGTATCATTGCTTTGAAAGAAAAAAATTAGAAGAGCTTTTCATGGTGTCTGCTATAGACCATGGGAGTTGGATTTGTGTAAGAATATTGTTTACTGAGAGATAGGTCAGGAATTATGTCACAGATGGATTTTTTTCTTAGACTATAGCATCATAGAATGGTTTGGGTTGGAAGGGACCTTAAAGATCATCTGGTTCCAACCCCCCTGCCGTGGGCAGGAATGCCATTCCCTAGACCAGGTTGCCCCTGGCCCCATCCTGTGGCTTTGAACACTGCCCGGGATGAGGCACCCACAACTTTTCTTGGCAAACTGTTTGTGCCCTCACCACCATCTGAGTAAAGAATTGCTTCCTAGGATCTAATCTGATTCTGTCCTCTTGTACTTTAAAGCCATTCCCCCTTGTCCTATCAATATCTGCCTATGTAAAAAGTTACTCTCCCTCTTTTTTATAAGCCCCCTCTAAGTACTGAAAGGCCACATTGAGGTCTCCCTGGGTCATCTTCTTCTTCAGGCTGAACAACCAATAGATACAGACGGCGGCATCATTTAGACATGCAGTGATCCAGATGATCTTACATGCAACTGCTGTAATCTTGCCAAATAAGCACTGAATTGTCTTAGACTTGCTCTCAGGCACTGTGAAAATTCTGGGAAAAGGTGGTTTGTTAGTCAGCTTGTGATCTTGGATCATATTTTTCATTAGATTAAATAGAAATAGGTGGCTAGACAGGTTTGAAATTCTTAGTTTTAGAAGGGCAAACCTGGAAAAATCAAGAGGATTAATAAGGGGTGTTGGTTGTACCGGAGTCCTGAGGGCCCTAGAAGTAAAGAAGGTAGACAGCTGTTTTATGCCAAAGGTAGGATTCATTTGGAATTTACATCCAAAAAATTTTAAAAAAAGGTCTATTGAAAACAACTTCTAATCATGAAAAATGAGTTTAGAAATAAAGACTAGGAAAAAGATAGTTAAGCAAAGTGAAAATGAAGAGGTAGAGTGTCAATTTGATGGTAAGAATTGGCAAAAGTAATTTGGAGTTAGTTATAGACAATTGGTTTTTTAAGCTTCTTTAATCATGTAAATGAAAACAACAATAGAAATAAGACCACTGAGTGATAAAATTGAGGTAAAATGGCCTTGGCATCATGATGCATATCATCTGTTGCAGTTTGGGGGAGGCTACTGCAGTGGGTGGACTTTATGTTAGATGCTCAAACTTTTACCTCGAAAGAATAAGATTTTGTCTCTTAATTATTTTTTAAGGGTTGGGAAACCTCTGTGTGCTATGTCTGATCCAATGCTCTTGCCACTTAATATTCAGCAGTTCCAGTCAGAAGACTGGAATGGTACATTTGGGTATTTAACAGTCATTTACTGGGAGAGGAAGTGGGGTAACCTTTCCTTCACATACACATTCTATTTACTGTTTTATCTCTCTTCTATAACACGCACTATCCTTGTACGCAGATAGCATTGAGTTTTAAAGATCAGAATTCTTAGCTCCAGGTGTGTAATACCTGTGGTGTATATATGTGTGTGTATAATTTATAATATTTTTAGATAGTCATTTATATATATAAATATGTGTGTTTGATGTATATAACTAGTTAAGTTCTGACTTTGTCAGGCTCCCACATGCTGGTACAATGCCACCTGACATCTGAAGCTGATACATGCTTTATCTGGAACAACTGACCTGTTGGTGCTTTTTAAGTTCTCAAAGCGTCAATATTTCCTATATTACAATTCCTTTAAAAAATAGCTGTTTCTTTTGCCTTATTTTGAATTGTTTTGTTATGTTGCATAGTCAGTATTTTTAAGAAAGTTTTTTTTTTCTTAAACTGAATCTTTGGATTAATTTTGTTTCCCTAAAGCTGGTCCTGTGACCTCTCATGTTGGGAGGTCAAAATGAAGATAAGTTTTCAATTCTACCGTATCAGCTGTATGGTAAATGAAATTTTATGCAGAATATAAAGTAGGCAAGAGACAACAATTGCATCAGTTGTATTTTATAATGTTTGTGTGTCTGTATGGATTACAGGAACTGAAATGTATTAAGAGTTTGGCTAATAATTCAGCAAAGAGAAGAAACTTTTCAAGTTAATTTTCTGAAAAACTTGGTGTAGTGGTTTAGTTCAGATCATCTCTTACTTATTTTACCTCTGTGACAAAAGAGTTAGGAGAAAACAAAGGAGGCACAAACTTAAAAGACTCTAAGAAGTTGGATTAACCACATCAAAATTGTGAACGGATGCTTTTCTTTAGCATCTCAGGTTAGATATAGGGTACATTAGATTACATTAGGTTAGATTTTGATGCAGGAATGACATTTTGTTCCCAAGAGACTGATAAAATGTTTGATTATTTTAACACATCTCAAGATCTGGAGATAATGCTCATTGTATTTTTTTTCCTTTTACTGGAGAAGTAAACCAGTAATTATGTGAAAATTACTCCAGCATCTTCCTAAAATACTTTTCAGCACTGTAAGTAGTTCTTGCATTGTTTCCATGATCTGAAACACTTGTTTACCTTCAAAAGGTATTTTTGCATGTGTAGAAGGAAGTGCAAATACTTTTAAGTGAAAATGTATTTTGATTGATGTTTTCTTAGCAGTCTTTTTAAGCTGCTGACTTTGACATTTCAATAAGTCTACAGGAGGCTTAATTTTCTTATAAACATTACTATTTTCTTGTCTTTGTATTTCTGCCTTTCATTTGTTTGTTATGTAGCTTCTCTTTCTTAGCAGTTGCCAGCCACTTTCTTCAAATCTTCTCTTTTTTTTAAGTCAAGTAGATGCATAGCCAAAGCTGTGGGGTTATTTTTTCAGATTGACTGTAGGATTTGTAGCATGAGAAAAGAATTTGAGATTATTTTTTTATTTCTGCTTTAAATATTTTCCTTCTGGTGTGTGATGATGACTTTTTCCAGTTGCTTCCACTCTTGTTTCTGGCTGGTCAACAATCCACTGTTCTACATCAATCATGATAATAGACATTTCTAAAGGGAAAAAAGTAACTGGAATAGGAATGAGAAAAATTAAGAAACTCAATATGAGCACTTGTCTTACCATCACTTAGGATATACGTTCTGCATGTGAACCTCTGGAAACGTCAGTAGGGTCTTGCTGGTGGTCCATCCCTGGAACTATATGTCCATCTGGAACAGGTGGAACTGGATGTCATGCCAGAAGAGAGGTGGTGTCTGACAAGATGCTTTTGACTGAAGTTTTGCCTCTGGAGATGGAGCCAATGAAGAATTTCTTGGATCTAGCCTCTAAACCGTGTGTTGGTTTGCTTCTGTAATGAGTAGGCACACAGTGGGACTTGCCTCAGGAGCAAAGAATTCAGAGTCTGGTGTCATAAAGCAAGAAGGGAAAGAGAGAAGATTATGCTTTAGTTGGAGTTAGAAGTTTTTTGAACAACCACTCACTGTTTCTCAAGGTCTGCAATTTCTTGATAGTGGAAAATGCCACATCAGTGGAAGAATGAATGACAAGCTGAGTTGTGTCAATTTATTGTGAGCACTGGGTGTAGTACTGACATCTCACTGTACATGAAGAAGGAAAATTTTGAAAATAACCTTCCTAGAAAGGAATGTGACCTGTTCAATAGGAGTACATGTTGGCAGTATTGCTGATCTGATCTCTCCTGCAAAATTGCTTGGATAAGTTAGTGTCATGTCATGACTATTCTGGTAGGAAACGGCTGAGAAATCTGAGAAATTGATGAGGAATTTCAGAGAAGGTTAGGTTCCTTTCCTAAAAGTCTCATCAAGTCCATTTTCTCTGTGACTTTTTCTCCCTAATCTTTCCTAAGCCTGTGGTTGGAATCCTTGGGGAAGAAGCTGCAGACAGACCCTGGATTCAGCATATGAGATTCATAAATGCCCAAGTTAAGTGGGAGGAAGTATTAAGTGGAGTTCTGAAAATTTTTGTTTGCTTGCCAAGTTCCTAGAGAGAGAATCTGCAAGAATGTTTACATTCAGATGAGTCAGTGAACCTGTTTAAATATTTAGGGTTAAATGTTCTTGGCCTGCTGATAGAGCTTGGCTATTAGAATTAGTATTTATGTTCCTTAACTCAATCTTACCAGAAATGTGTGTGCCTTACCCAAAGACCTATCCTGGCTGGACCAAAATAAGGGTCAGGCCTTTCAGCTTCCAAAACCAAAACTCAGACTGCTCAGAGTATGCTGTCCAGATTCTTAATTGTACTTGGATTCCAGATAAGACCTGTGTAAGTTCAATATAAATATTCTTGTATCAAAAGGCTGTGCACATCCTCAAGAAATGGATGTTTACAATAATGTTTTCTCCTTTGGAGCTGCACTGGAGAATTTTTGGGGGGAAACACAGCTAGTGAGAATTATAAAAAGTTTTCATGCATGAAAAATATTTCTTGCTTACCTTTTCACTTTCTAAAGTGAGTATTGCATTTTTTTTAAATGTAGTGGCTAGCTATTTTAAAGTAAGGGGTTTTAGCAGTTACGCACATATTATAAGATTTAGTAGACGAACAAACCCAGTAAGTTGTCTAAAATAACTAGGATGTGTTTTTCTCCTGTACCTGATTTACTCAAATACACAGATTTTTGTATTTTCATTTTTGGATGAAAATACTGATTTTTTCCTTGCTTGACTGTATTCACAATGGTTATTTTTTCTGGAGGAAAATTCTTGCAAGTAGGCAAAGATGAATCATTGCTAATATTTTAAAGGTATATGGATAAGAATGGTTCTTAAACAGGCCTGTTTTGTTTTGTCTAATTTTGGGATCCCCAGGTGGATACATACTCTTTAATGAATTACAGTTTTTTAAAAAGAACAGCTTTGCAGATACAGATATGTGTCTCTCAGTATGTATTTTTATTAGAAGACATGAATTTGAATAAAAGAATGAACTGGCATAATTTGAGTCACCCTATGTACTTCTATGGGGTTTCTCAGAAATAAGATGTCTTTGTTTGCAGTGCAAACTGAAAATGGAGTTGCAGGGTAATTTTCTTGTAGTTTTAGATAAGATAAAACATGTTCTAACTTTTGAGTTGTGAGGGCATGTAACTGATCTTTGTTCTTCAAAAGCTGGAACAAAATTGTGGGGAATCTGAAAAGTGGTGAAGTGAAGCACCTTTTATTAGGTAACTGAGGTAGTTAGATCCTAATGTGTCTTTATACTGATAAATCAACTGCTTTTAAAGTCAAACTATGCTTTTGTCTGAACAGATGCAATTGAAGTGAAATACTAGAACCTGAAGAATCATGGGTGTCAGTTTTGTATCAAGTGGCTTGAGGAAGGAAATATGGAATTCTACATTTGTTTAACCTAGAAAATTCATAGTTAGTAATTATTTCCTTGGGGGCTTGAGTGTAGGCTAAGGATGGCCCAAGAAGTGGGTAACATAAGTCAGCATTGCCAGAGAATGCTGGAAATGGATGCTGCAAAATATTGGATAGCCTTGATAATCAGTTTCACAGTAGGACTGCCAGCATACTTGAAATTAAATGTTTCAGAACAGTTCAGTAGTACAAAGGCCTTGATTAGGCAAGTTGTTTCTACTTTAAAGAGAGATAATGTGCAAAACATTAACTGGTTGCATTCTTGATGTTTAAACAAGTATGTTGGATAAAATAAGATGCTGCTTAACCACAAGAGTTCAGCAAGTTCCCCCATTTCCATGAATGTGTAAAACTTGATAAATGGTTGTGTGAGCTTATTCAGGGCTCTGCTCAGCTGCACAGGCAGAACTGTCTGGTGCCATTTAGTTCTTAGCTGCTGCTCGAGCTTGGCATGGATACGTGGATATCCCATGGGCCCTGTATCATATCTGCCACCGCCGTTCGGTGTCTGGGATCCCAAGGTCATCTCAAATAGCAGCAGGTGCTGACATGGAGGCAACTGAGTCAGCCCTTGAGTGTTTTCTAGTTGAAGGGGAATATAACTTGGCTTCCTGTTATTTCAGTCTGGTTGTGTGTTTGAGCCTTAAGCTCCATGTCAGTGTGGACTTCCACACGAGCTAAACACATCATTTAAAGTCTCAAACTAGGTGTATAAAATACACTCTGTGTGTGTAGATTTGTGGGTTTTGTTGAAGCTTAAAAGTTGTGCATATTCAGTATGGTCAAGCTGCAGCAGTTGTTCAGGTTTTCGTTTGTTTCAGGAAAATAATTTTTGTTTGTTTATTCAGCAAATTGTTGTAAGGTGCTTGAACCCTGATAATGTGCCCCAGCCAAACCACCTTTAGTCTTTCTTACTAAAACCTTCAGAGTGGGACCAGGCTGGAATTACCCTCACCAGCTTCACCTGGCCTTCCACCTTCGGCTGCAGCAGATCAGCCCCTGAAAGGTTTTTAAGCCCCAGCCTAAAGGTTTGGTCAGTGAGAAGAAGAAGAGGGAGGATAGGCTTATGGCTGCTCTCTGTCTTGTGCTGTCTGGTTGTTTGGATTTCCTGGACTAACTTGGCTGCTGATCACTGGATGGGTTTTGTTGCTGCCATCATTTTGACTCTGCTTGCCTGGATTTGGAGCCACACCTATTAAAGCCCTGGGGAATTCATCAAGGTTACTGAAAGTTAAACTCTGCTAAACTGGGAAAGAAGAAGCTGAAAAAGAAAATGCCCTGACAGCAAGGAAGAGAGGGCAAAAAAGACTGTGCTGCACTGGATTAGAATGAGTCATTATATTCTGAAAAGTGTGTGCAGAGTTCATGGACAAAGTAGAGGGACCAATCAAGCAATGTGTGATCTCATGCAAAAGCAGTTGCAAAATGTATATGTACTGTATTATGGATAAGTTGTAAAATGTAGAGTAACATGTATAAGTAGTATATTAGGTGAAAGTTGTGAAAAGTATAAGTTGGTAAAACATACTAGTACGTGAAATGTGTGAGTGAAATGTATAAGTAGTGTATCAGTTAAAAATTAGAAGATGTGTGAGTTCCCACATGATGCATATTCTAGAGAATTTTAAAGCTTCTGTGTAATTGTAGTGATTTGTTGTTCATAATTGCTGAGTTCCTGCAGTAAATTGCATTGTATTCGTTGAATCATTAACATTTATAATTCTTAAGTCATACTAATTTCAGGTATTTTATCTCACTGGATTAGGTTTTATGGTGTGAAGTCTTATGTAAGAGACATGTTTAGTAGTAAGGTAGTTTTATACAGCTACATTTGATACTTGTTTTAGTGTGGTATTGCTCTGAAAATTAACTCAGTGAAACAGTAACTTGTTTGTTGGATGGTATTCTGCCTGTAGTCAGAATTTTACAGATGTGTAATTTTATGTAAGGAGTAAACAGATTTTTTAGCTATGTCTTAACCACTGTACCTCAAAGAAAATGATGTGTACAACTTTCATAATTGTTCGGTGAAAGTGGCTTGTGCAGCTTCAGAGCTGCTTCTCGTTTTTGTAGTTTTACTGAAAACGGAGTTGCAGGGCTTTATGTTAGGCAATAATTTTAGGATAGTAGAGTTGTGCATATTTGTGAAGAAACATCTGGTCTGAAAATCTGTTTCTATTGATAATGTTTGTCATAGAAATTATACAGGTAATGTACAGGGTGACAATATTTTCTGAAGCAGAAGGAATTTTAGCAGCTCTCAGGAAACCTGAAAAGACACAAATGTTTTTCTAACATTGGTTTCAGAATGGAACTGGAATAAGAGCATTTGAAAGCTTAAGCCAGAAATTGAATTCTGAGGTGTGCTTTCTCTTTGCTGAAAGAAATGTCTTAAAGCATTATGTCAGTAGCATTTTCAATTTATTTTTACTGCAATAGAAAGGCATTGGAGTACAGTGCTCATAAAACATCTTTCTTTCCAATCACAACCTGATTAATTTTCCCACTTGTTTAAAAAAAAAATGTTTTTCCAAGGATTAGTATTTTAGGTAAGAATACAGAAGAGCAGAGTAACTAACTGTTCATTGTACAATTGATTATAAAAGCTAAACTGAGTGAGATTTGTTTTTCTTGTTTTCTCACCCCACAGAAGAAGACAGTTCTGGCTTAATGTTAAGTCTGCATAGTTTTAGAAAGTATTGTTGCTGCAATATTATATGATGATTTTAATCACAGTTCTCTCTCCACAGGGGGACACAAATACAAATCCATATGGAGGATGAACCTCCTCCTCAAGGAGTCAGTGCCAAGGTCAGAGTGTTAATTTGTATTGAGAATTCTGTACTGCTCTGCTCAAAAGGTTCCATTTAGCAGTAACTTAGTACATGCAAGTAGTTTTCAAGGTGGACAGGAAACAAAAGCTATAGGTAGAAGAAATGATACTAGCAGAAGAAATCTTGCTTAAATCATCCACAAAATATAAGAAGAACAATATATTCATGTAGCATCTGAGATTCATGTGTAAGTCTGCCTTTCATGACTTTGTGCAATATAATGAGAGAACTGGTCACTTATGGGATGTAAGTATTGGTAGGCTAAGAGTTCAAGCTAGTTTTCATATTCCTTGAAATCAAATATAATGTAGAAATGTGTGAAGGGAGAAAGTTTTGAAAGGTGAAAGAATATCTCTTACTGAGTTGAGTGTAAGTAGTGATTCTAGAGGCAGAATTTAGGTTATGGATACTTTTTTGTCTGATAAAGTTTTGGTTCTTTCTTTTTAAAAAAAAAAAAAGATCAGTATCATAAGTATTTCCTTGAGAGCTTTTTGTAAGAGTAGTTGGAGATTTTTTCTTTCAGTGTGTTATTTTAGTGTTAAGAAATGCTACAGTTGGGGGGGTTTTTAACCTGTTAATTATGAGGGCAGGACACGAATGCTTTGTAGAATGAGGTTATGGGAAAAACAGCTTTTCTGTTTAAGATGAATGGTTCTGACCCACTGAGCACTTAGAATTTAGAGCCCACATTATAAAGAAACCAATATGTTATTCCAATAAAGGAATCTAAAATTTAAGGACATCCTGACTGTCTTTTTGAATCTCAGCCTTCTTTGGTCGTGAGCCAGAAGTGGGATGCAGTTTTGTTGATGCAGTTGTAAGAGTACTCTGTGATGCTTTTAGTACTTATCATCACATCTTAAGACAGCCTAAAATTCTCTGTAGAATAAATGGTAGCCTCTTGATGTAAAGAAAAAAATTACTCTGCAAACAGTAGATGAATGAAGACTGATTCCATATGGATTCTGGTCCTTCGTCCCTTATGACCCTGCTGTGTGTCACAGAGAGCAGCATTTGCTAGGTTTAGCTTGGTCCTACTTGCTCACTGACTTATTTCGTAACATCATGTCTGTTTGTCCAGCTGTCTGCTGCCAAGCTGATTGTGTCAGCAGAATCTTACTTCCCTTTCACTTGCAAATTTGGCTGAAGTTGGTCAGTTATTTGCTGTGAGGAGATGGGGAAAGAACTGGTGGGATCAAAACCACAACTTCTTCCTGTGAAGATGACCAATCCTTCATCTTCCTCCTCAGAAGTATATAATGAAGAAATGTGTGATTAACTGCTATTTGTCTAAAGAATTTAATTTAGAATTTCAGTTTTGCATTTCTAATATTATGTTTGTGGGGTTTTTTTCACAGTAAGTGATACTAATTGAAAAAGCAATATTCTTACGGCTGATATAACATGCTTCTGACTCCAAACTAGAATTTATTCACATCTTTGTATAAGTTGGAGATAGGAAAAAATACATACATGAGAACAAATATACTTATTTCTCAAAGATAAGTGTCTTCTAGGGCAGACTTCTTTAATGGTTTCTTATTCTGACAACAATTGTAGCACCAGGGGAAAATACACAGATTTCAAATTTTCAATTTACACTTTATTTTGGAATCCTGTACTTTGAAGTCTATAGGATAGCACTTATGTTGTATGAATATAGTCAAAATATGACCTCATCATTTAACTTCTTACATGGTACTTTTCTCAATTAATATAGATCCTTTCTTTCTAGATCATGATATATTTTGTTTGTTTATTTAATGTCTTTCTTTCAAGTATTGTAGAGTTAAAATACTGGTTTGTGGCTGAAAAAGAAGATGGTGGTGTTTATCTAAATTTTTACTATGCAAAGGCATATATTTCTCTCTGTGCAGGTGTTTGATAGCTATTTTTTATAATACCAGGCCTTGGAGGCAACACTGTTGTCAGCCCTGAAGATGCTGGATGTTGGGAAATGGCCGATTTTCTCTCTCTGTTCCCCAGAAGAGCTCAAGTTAATTCGCCAAGCCTGTGTATTTGGCAGTGCTGGTAATGAAGTGTTGTATGCAACTGAAAATGATGAGGTAATTGTCCAAGAGCGTGTATGAACATGACATGTTTAATCAGTTATGTATCAATTTATTCTGAAAGCTAGCAGTAGGAGAGTACAACTAGAGAAAGTTGCATGCAAAAATATCTGTTTCATTTGCTGCTGAAACATTTTCAGTTTAAATTAAAGGCTTCCTACCACCATCAGAGAACAGAGAAGATGTAGTTAGATGTTTGTTGCAAGTGCATAGTGACAGGATGAGAAGCAGTGGACACAAACTGCAAGATGGGAAGTTTTGATTCAATACTAGGAAAAAATTGCCATAAGAGGGGTTAAATCCTGAAGGAGTTGCGAGATTTGTTTTCCTTGGAGATGTCCAAGAATCCTTTGGACATGGCCTTGAGTCAACTGATCTGTTTAGATCTTTGTTGAGAGCGAGGAGTGACTAGTTGACTTTGGCGAAGGTTCTCTGTTGCAACCTAAATTATGAGTCTGTGATTCTTTTATAACAGGTTTTTGTGCTTGGCATGAACTGCAGTGGCTGTTTGGGAACAGGAGACATGCAGAGCACGATAGAACCAAGGAGGTTAGATTCCCTGTGTGGCAAAAAGATAGCCTGCCTGAGTTATGGAAGTGGCCCTCATGTTGTTCTTGCTACAGAAGGTAAACTATGATCTGAATATTGCTTTTTCAGAGAGTCCCCTTAAATTCATCCAGCAGGTGCAAAAGGTCTGGGCTGGTAACATGAGAGACAGAGCTGAGATAAGTATTCTGGACTATTAAGTCCAATATATTTTCATTGGCAAATACGACATGTCAGTTAGCTTTTTATTTTTGGAAGTTTTCAAACCCTACTTTGATCTCATTTCTACTATTCAGTTGTGTTCCACCATTTTCTCCAGTCTTCATGGCATACCATTCTGCATGCTTTTTTTATGTATGTGTCTGTTTTCCTCTGAACTCTCTTGCTGACAGATCTCACTGACTCGCTCATTCTCCTTACCCTGATGATGAAGTACTGCCAAAGCACAGGTTCAAAACTGATCCTTGATGATTTTTCTTCATAATTTCATTTGCATTAATAGCTTTTGCACAGCCTTTTTTACCTTGCCTTTTAGAGGGCTGTGATATGTTACACAATTCTTGTGTTAATTATTGTCATTTCCACTTTGCTGTATACTTCTGTGCTGTAAGTTTCATATGTTTACTGAAATTTGTATTCGCATGTTGGTGAACTGAAGAAAAGATTGTTTGCTGTTGACAGGATAAAGTAATTAGATTTAACCAGTTCTTATAAAAAAGTATTGGTTTAGTGTAGCATATTTTGCCTTTATAGTTCTGAGGGAGCCCTTCTTGGGGAATATGTTTATTGTAAGGGAATGAAAAATTATTGAGTTTTCCAAAATGGGAAACAGTGCCAGGGCATATACAAAAATTCTGATAGACTGTCAGTAACAAAGAAATTGAAATGGGGACTCTGACTGTCATTTCGTTCTTTTTTTCTTCTGTATTGCACCATCCCTTTTCTTGCAGAAATATGTTTCCCTTTCCTGTGATTATGGTGATAATTTTGGATTTGTGGTCAACACTGTGAGAAGGTAGCATTGTTACATCCATGGGCTGAAGAGCCCTAAAGGACATGTATATATATTGTTACTGAATTTGACTTTTTAGTTTGTAATTTTAGGTTGTGTACTCATTGGAAAAATAGATATTTTTCTTCAGCCAGCTCTTTACATTTGTCTTGTAGAAGGAGAAGTGTATACATGGGGTCATAATGCTTATAGTCAGCTCGGCAATGGTACAACAAATCATGGTTTCATTCCCTGTCAAGTCTCTACTAACTTGGTGAACAAGAAAGTCATTGAAGTTGCCTGTGGCTCTCACCATTCTATGGTGTTAACATCTGATGGAGAGGTGAGTGTAGTGAGAACAGATATCTGTTTTCTCGTAATGGAATTTGCATATGTGAGAGATAGGAAAGCACTCTGCACCTATAGCATTAGGCCTTGCTTCCTGCAATCCTCACAGTGTTGATGCAACACAAATGTTCCAAAAAAAATTGAAACTTGCTAGGGTGTAGGCGATTTGAAGTGCGTGCAGAACACTGATTTTGTACCACATCTGCTTGTAATAACAGATTACGCAGCCAGTTCCTTGCTACGCTGTACTCTACTTTAAATGCTTAATGGCATTGAAGCTGATGTTAACGTAAATCACGTTCACTGTAAGGAATTCTACCTGCCAAAGTAGAAAGTTTCCTGAAATTTGCCTTGAGGTGCCATTTGTGCCACTTAGCCATTCTACTTTGGGTTCTGGAAAAGTAACAATGGATTCTTCCAGCATTAACTGCAGCCATCATCTAGCCTTTGTGTGAAGGAACATAAAAGAATGGAATATATAAATACTTAGATTAGCATGTTTTTGTTAGAAACAATTCAGTTGTAAACCTATGTGTCTTCCTAGGTATCCGCTTGCACATACTAAATGAAATTTTTTCTGCATGCAGCTTTTTCCTCTCTTGAATATACTTTGAACTCTATATTATAAAGCCATCCTTGATGACAATTCTTTTGCAACAGGTATACACATGGGGTTATAATAACTCAGGCCAGGTTGGATCTGGTTCAACAGCAAATCAACCAATTCCTCGAAGAGTTACCAGCTGCCTGCAGAATAAAATTGTAGTTAATATAGCTTGTGGACAGATGTGCTCTATGGCTGTGGTGGAAAATGGAGAGGTAAGAAATTTTAAGTGAATATTTGACCTGAATTTTATTTCATATAATAAGTTGGCATGTAGATAATTTCAAGCCTGGTAGTAATCAGCTATTATTCTGAAAGAAGGTTTCCCTTTCCAGGCTCCCTCAAGGGTAGCTGCTTATACTGCTCATAAAAACCTTTGTTATTATACCACTGCTGTCTTTAGCATTCATAGACAAATTAATTATTGTCTATACTAGAATCTTAAGTGTTATGTGTATGAGAATAATCAGTGAATGTGAGAATAATCACTGAATGATATTTTAATTTTCAGTGCTCATATACACACATATTAAGAGAAAACATAGAAAATAAAAGTACATTGCATATATTTGCTGTACTGGAGTACCTCTTGAATCTTTCTCACACTTTTTGTCCTCTTTGCGAAGACACAAGGAGGTTGTAGAGTTCTTGATTTTGTTCATGTAAGCTGAGGGTATTGGGCAGCATACATCCTTGCTAGCTCCATTTCTCCAAACACTTGAGTTTAGAACTAAGTAGCTGTTGACTGTTTGCAGTACAACATACGTCACTGGAATTACCAGAGCTCAGTGTTTTCCCTTTTTCTTATGTTTGGCATAAAGCTGCCTACTTAAACTATTGTGCATAGCTTCCAGTTTATACTTGTTCTAGTGTGTTTTCTGTTAGAAGATTTTGGAATGAGAAATTAGCTCTTTGAAGAAGGGAAGTATTATGCTGGATTTGTTCTGTGCTGGAAAGCAGCCATATGAATCACTGATTTGCTGTTCTTCATATTAAAATCTGTAGTCCTACCTAATCTAACTCTTAAAGAGCATGAATGTGAAAGTTTAGAATTCTAGGTAAGCATGTAACTGGCATTTTAAAGAGAAGCATGTGTGTATATGGGTTTATATAGATAGTATCTGTGTGTATCTACATATAAAGTATTAAAATGTGGGGTGAGAGAGATTGAAGAAAATTACTATTTTTTGAACTTTGAAGTAGTTGTATTGCTTTCAAAAGAAGTGAATAGTAGCAACCAGTTAAAAGTCCCTGTCTCTGTTTTAAGGTCTATGTCTGGGGGTACAATGGGAATGGCCAGCTGGGGCTGGGCAGCAGCGGCAACCAGCCCACGCCGTGCCGGATCGCAGCCCTGCAGGGCATTCGTGTGCAGCGGGTATGTGTGTGCTGCTCCACCTCAAACCCTCTAGGAACCTCTGCAAGAGTCCTATAGGCAGCATATGCTGCCTTTGAAGGAGATAGCCCTTTGTTTAAAGTGATGTCAGAAAAAAACCCACTTGTCCTAAAATGGACTTCTGCCAACAGGGGAGAAACTGTGGCCCTGTGGAGTTCAGTCGGAATTGTGCCATTGACTTCAGTGAGATCAGGATTTTACTTAAAGAGGGCTTGACCATTAGAAATGTTTGTTTTGGTTTTTTTTCTTCCTTGTGAAAGTTAATTTTTAAAAAAGATTCCTGTTATTTTAGTAAATGACAGTCTTTCTAGGATATTCCATTCTTCATTAACCCCTGCCTTCTTTTCTGGAGAAATGCTGCAGTTTAGCATTTTGTCTGTCTTGCAGACTAAACTTCACTTTTAGAACAGCACTCCAGCCACACTGACTTACTGGTGTTTGGAGTCTGAACAAATTACCTCCCACTGCATTTGGCTAACATTTGGTATGATTTCATGGTGAGACTTGACCTTTGGAGGTTATTGCACTTTACTAAATAGTGGGGCTGCCACCAATGTAACTAGCAAACTGATAACTTCTTTTAGCTAATGAGAAGTGTGCAAGTTGACTGCAGGACTGATACTGGAAGTCTTTGATTTAGGCAAAATAGAGGATACTGTCAGGAAAATGATACAATCTGTTAGAGAACATTGGTTTTGTAACCCAGTGAAAATTTGCAAGTGTTTTGAACTTTGGATCATATTTATTGCATGTACTCAGGGAAGATGTGGATTTTTAAAGCCTTTTAAAAGAAACTAATTTAATTACATCATTTTACATTCAGTGCCTAGGATGTAGGCAGTAGCTTTGCTGGTAGCAACTGGTGTTGGATAGTAACATAATAAAGTGAGTATTATGTTCCCCTGCGTTTATTCTTCTATTTAGAGAGTGCTCCAGCAAGTTTGGCTTAGATTGTATTTCTATCCACTTCATTTACTTGATATTGCTTAATACCATGCTGTAGGTCTCCACTCAGTAAATAACTTAAAGGTTTATTTCATTTAAATTACATCACATGCTTTGTGGATGTCAGTGGGGTGTATGTCGTTATAGTATATCTGCTTTGCATGTCATATAAAGATAGGTGAGCTAGTTTTGAACAATGTAAATTGGTTTTTGATAGCAGTCTAGCTTTACTAAGTTACATTAACTCCTGCAGAGCAAGGCTGTTGCTGGTAGTGTTGCCACTGTGAATCTGTCTGTGTGTGGGGCATGTGCTGCTTATGTAAAGTGGATTTTTGAACAACCTGATGTGAGGTACCTGAGGAGGCAGCTCAGCAGGACCAAGGGGGTTTCCCACAAGAGGCCATGAGTTGACACAGTTGTGTGCTTCTATCAAAAGGGAGAGTTTTATCTCTTCCCTCTCTTTCCTGGCTGATTGCTCTTGTTGCTTACCTTGTGTGGTCCTTAGACCCTACTGTTTTCTTCCAGAGATGTAAGTTTAGAGAATCACAGAATGGCCTGGGTTGGAAACGCTGAAAATTCATCCAGTTCCACCCCCTACCATGGGCAGGTATACCTTCCACTAGACTGGGTTGCTCAGGGCCTCGACCAACCTGGCCTTGAACACTTCCAGAGATGGGGACTTGCGTCAGCAGAGGGTTCTCTGAGCACTAGAGCTGGCACAGGGAGGAGGCAGTTTTGTGTGGCTGTCAGTCAGGGATGAGAGGAGCAGACAGGAAGACCCCACCTGTTTATTCAGTGGTAAGTTATTCATATTGGAGCAGTTGCCCATGGAGCAAGGTCAATGCAAGACAGACAATCTTTGCTTTTCTGCATATTGTTCATATTTGTCATAAAGCTTTCCTTCTTTCTCAGTTTCCAGCAATTCTTTTTGCTCTGCTCTTGAAATTATCTATCAGGGTTTCTCGCTGATACATTTTTTCCTCAAAGTCACCTCATCTACTTCCATTTGTAATCAACTTACCTGTATTTGTAGTTTTTACACTGGTATAGAATCAATAGCATTAACGTATAGCATAAGATGCATCTATCTGTATTAACTTACAATTACATAAAAATGAGATTTTCTTCTTTTTATTATTCCTTATAGGTTGCCTGTGGCTATGCACATACATTAGTGCTAACAGATGAAGGACAGATATATGCCTGGGGAGCCAATTCATATGGCCAGTTAGGTACTGGGAATAAAAGTAACCAGTCTTACCCTACAACAGTTATTGTGGATAAGGACAGGTAATACTTACAGTCTTGCAATCAGACATTGGTTGACATGCTCTCAGAAGAACTACTTAAAATTATGGTATTTTTAATCTTATTTTTTGGGAGAAGGAGCCAATAATTTTTTGCAATGGTTCATCTGCTAAATGTGAACAGAATTCTCACTGAAAGTGCTTGAATCTTCCCCATAACTGTCCCTGTGAAAAAGAAACTGGATATTCTGAGCCTGAATATGCTATCTTCTGCTTTGGCTCCCACTGTACTTTACAGGCTTTAGTTGCAGTTTCCCTTCAGTGGTGTAGCTTCATTGTTTATTTGAAGTCAACAATAAAAGATTTATTGTCTGTGAATATAAATTGTATTTTAATGTGCTACTTTTGATGAGAAGCATACTCAGAAAAAGTGAAGAGTGGACATCAGCAATTTGTGGTTTTTCTGCTGTTAAATCTAGCTCATAACCCAGGAGGGAGAGAGAAAGGGAGGAGTTCTTTCTTGGCATTGTTGCCTAAAAATTAAGCTTAGATTTTTGCAAGTTTAATATTTTTCTCTAGGTCCCTGAGGGGTAATGGGGCAATTTTTTCTATTGCTGTTGTAAAGCCATATATGTAGATGATCAGAAGTCTTGATTTTGGCCTCCTGTTGTGAATAAGAAGGAAAGTGAGATGTCCCTCTTAACTCTGTGTCTGAGAACATAATTGTGAGGAAGTGGCATTGCTGCTCTGGTGATGAGACATGGCCTAATCTTGAACATTGCTATTTTTTTGTGTGTATTTGTGCTTTTGCTTAAAATGTTACTGATTTTTTTTTTTCCAGACATTTTGGCCTCAGTTAAAGTGTTACAATAATAATTTAAACAAGTTTTAGTGTTGCATGCTGCCTTTCCCTTTTGTTGTTCAGAATACGAATTCTTGGTGTCAGTGAAAATCTTGCCTCAATAAAGCCTGCAAGATTTGTGCATACAGCTTTAAACAAGTTGTTACCCTGCCATTATCCCCAGGCAGCTGGAAAACAAGTAAACAAGCAGTAGTTCAGACTGCAAAACAGTGGATTGTGTAACACTGTACACAGTGGGAATTTTGAAGTCCTAAATCAACCTTAGCATTAGAGACATAGTCTAGCTAAAAGACACTTCGAAGCAACTTTAAGTGCTGTTTTGTTCCAATATTTAATTTTTAAAATTAAAGTTCTTTACATGTAAGTAATAATTTATATGAGTAAGAAGTATGTTTAACTTGTTGGTTTATAACTGTTACCAATAAGCAGATTTTCATTAATTTTCAATTATAAGCCAAAAGGCAATTTTTTTTTTAATGCCTCCTCATTTCCTTCTTCATCTTCTCCAAATATTTGTTCTCTACAGCTTAATGCAGCCACTCACCTCACTGTCCAGCACCACCAAGGACATTCAGAGACTTGAAATGCATCATAGCTTTGCTTGAGATGGCTGAGGGGTCAGCAGTGTGCTGCAGCAGATACGGGGCTCTACCGCTACGGTGGCTGCTTGCTCCCAAGATGCTTTCCTGCAGAGAAAGTTGGAGTGCATTCTGTTTGAAGAAACACTGCCAGCCCTTTTTTATTTTGCTATGTATGACCACAAAGCATTCTTGCTTACGTGCACACTTACAAGCATGTTTTGCACCAGAGAAAGTCAGGAGGCTGCGAGATTATTCACTGCATTTTGCTCTTAATGGGAGTGACCTGCTTTTCTTCTCTTGTTTGCTTGTAAATCCAGAGTTATAGAGATCGCAGCCTGCCACTCTGCGCACACGTCGGCCGCCAAGACGCAGAGTGGCCAGGTGTACATGTGGGGCCAGTGCCGGGGGCAGTCCGTGACCTTCCCCCACCTCACCCACTTTGCCTGCACTGACGATGTGTTCGCCTGCTTCGCCACCCCCGCCGTCATGTGGCGCCTGCTCTCCGTAGGTGAGCTGAAATGCTTCTTGTTCTGACGTCTTCTGAATAGAATCATTACTTCGTAAAACAGTTGTGTGTTTGAAGCCTAAACTTAGTTTCTCACAAAAATTTACACTGGGAAGCGTAGTCATGGTGATATGTTACATATGTCTAAGTGTAGTATGGAATTGTAAAAAATTGCTAGAGCCTGATGGCAGTGCTAAATAATTGTCCGTTTTATTGATGTGGCTTATTTCTGTGGGGAAATGCCTCAGGTTTGGAGAGTAATTTTTTTTGTGTAACCTCTGTATGACTGTTAAGTGGCTCTGGGTGGAAAAGCTGAGCTTTAATTTGAGATTTGAGGAAGCCGTGCAGAACATTTAGGAACTCTGAAGCTTTCTTTGATGCCTTTAAGTAGAC
The DNA here is from genome assembly GCA_020086605.1 of Lanius collurio. Lineage (NCBI taxonomy): Eukaryota > Metazoa > Chordata > Aves > Passeriformes > Laniidae > Lanius > Lanius collurio. The sequence goes on along the minus strand of JACBWW010000006.1, from coordinate 4,749,630 downwards.
TGCTAAGAATTCAGGGACCCAAATTCCCATGTTCTGAATTGGCTACAAGCACTCAGTCTCTTCACAAGTGATCTTCTGAAGAGACAAGTTGCTGGATCTCAGATGTTTGATTAGCATTACGATCTATCTTGCTGGCCTTGACTAGAAAGAGTGAAGTATACGGCATTGGCTACCAGAGAGCTCAGTCTTCAGCTACAATTTAATCCCATAATGGTTTCTAGTAATGTTTGCTGGGATGTTGCTGGGGGGTTTTTTGTCATTGTTTTTGTTTGGTTGGTTTGTTGTAGCTTTTGTTTGGTTGTTGTTGTTCTTGGGGGGGTTGTGTATTTGTTTTTTTTTGTGATTTTTTTTTTTTTTTTTTTTTGACCATGACTTCTTGGTCCCTTTGGAAATACTGCTACTGCAGCAACATTGTACCAAAGCATAAGGTGAAGCCTTACAGGAGGAAAGGGTTACTTCATTTTTAAACAAAACAAGTTTCAGATGCACTTTAAAAGCCACATTCTGATATGTACCAAGTGGTCTGTCTAGCATCCCAGCACTATTCAGGGGCTCTGAGCAGGGTTCCTTGTGATGAAACAGGATACAGGATGTAGGATGCTGGCTATCAGGCCCTTATCATGTCTCCTGGGTTGTTTTTAGTTAGATGACTGTGCTTTCAGATGTGCCTTTTTGCACACTCCAGGAGCTGAGAGTGACTGGCCTCTTCATCCTGTCCCACCTTGGCTAGTTGTCAGGACTGACTCACTGTTGTTTGTTACCTGATGTATGCGTGGTGAGAATCCTCAGATGGCTGTGTCCTGAGCTCTTACATCTGCTGACCTCGGTGCCATGGACTTATGCCATGCTTACAGCCCTCTCTGTCTTATTCTGGTGCTTCCACACCCAGGCATTCCCATTCTCTCCATGTTTGTGGCAGTTCTGACATTTCTAATGCACTTCTTAGCACTGGCTACTAAGGAGTTTTCTTGGCTTTGTGCCTTGTCAATGTGAACTGCCTCTTCATTTCCTTCCTCTGGTTCCCCCTTCGCTGCTGTAACAGTGAAATAAAAGCCTATGGTTTCCCTCTAAGAGTTTCGAAGCTGAACCACACTATCTTCAGCTTTCCTCTCGTGGCTGTAGAAGTCATCTGGAGATGTATCTTGAACATCTGGATTTCCAGTTAAATTTGAAGAAGAGTTTCATCTTTGCAGTAGTTGCTAAAATGCTTCCTTGTTTGGATAGCAGAGGTCTGAATAAATAAACCACATATTGTACAAAATAAGAACTAACGAAGTATTTCACAGTATCATTGTTTCAGAAATACTTCATTTTTCTTAACATTATATTGGATTTCTCTCCCCCATCCATTTTACCTGTACTGACCCAAATTGGATATAGCTGACATTCTCTAAGTGAAATGCAAAATGATTGTGCTAAACAAAGTGTAACTGTATAAAGGTGTGTGTGGGGGGGTGGGTTAAGCTTTTCCTAGAGCTTGTGGAGAAGGTCTTTCCATTTCCAACAAAATACTATTCTAATTTCTAGCTTGGTAGGTTACAGGACCTAGCATTTATGTAATTTTCTGTAGAGAACAACTAATTACTGACCCATAGGATCTGTATAAACCCATAATGTGTATTTGTATGGTAAAAAGACAAAATGTTGTGATGGTTAAGAATGAGGTTTGGGGGTGGAAGGGGTTATTGATTTTTTTAGTAGCATTAAAGAAGATAGTTCTCTGAGTGTTATGAAGATTTGGATCAGTTCAGGAGGTAAAATTTTGTATGCAGATAATGGATGACTTTTCAACACTGTCTGGGAACTTTATAATGCAAATGTTATCTACAGTAGGATATACAGACATGTGAAACAAACAGGAATATGCAAACATTGACACACTGTGCTTCTAACACCATTAAGTCTATGGAAAGCTATCCTTTTAGAATAGACTTGTAAGTGTTGGTATTTCCTTTTAGGGGTATTGCACTGGGCAGTTTCACTGCAACCAGTAAGTTGTTTCTGTAATAGATTTATTTTTGCTGTAATATAATGTCCCCTTATGAGAGCATTTCAGAAAATTTTATTATGATTTTTTAACTGATCTTTTGAGGATCTTGTAATAACTAACAGTTTTAATTTGAAATAATTTACTCAGTAATGTTTGATAGCATTTTCTATCAGATGCAGCTGTAAACTTCTGAGACTGTAAACTTTTTTTTTTCCTCGCCTTATATAGCTGAGTTAGAGGAGTGGAATTTACAGGTTTTTTAATAGAGATATTTTCTTGGAGCAGGAAACTAGAAAGGACTGAAGAAAGATGTATTTATTAAGAGTGTTAATTGCTGACAGATACCCAGAATGTTGTAGTGGGAGATACTTGTATTGCTTACTACTTTATAGCAAGTCCCTTATTTATTCTAGAGCCGGATGACCATCTGACAGTAGCCCAGTCACTAAAGAAGGAATTTGACAACCCTGAAACTGCAGACCTGAAGTTCCTAGTGGATGGAAAATACATTCATGTTCACAAAGTTCTTCTCAAAATTAGGTAAGGAACAAACTGTATAAGCAGTATAAATTAAACTGTGTGGTGTAGTCCACCGTGCTGAGTCATCACTGCAGAAAATTCTTGACTTACTCTTACAAATTCCCTTTTCCCTGAGTCAGGGATTCATCTGCTGTTCTTTGCTGTTACTGTCTGTCACTCCTTGTATTTATCAAACATGTTGCTCTACTACCTGCCTTTATATCACATCTATCCTCCTTTGTGCTGCCTAAATAGCTTTGACCTTGATTTCCAATAACCTTTTTCTGCTGAGGAAAAGGCTCACTTACTTCTGCTGTCTTCTCAGAAGTTAGAATCAGTTTTTTCCTTCTTTATATGCTTGGCTTCCTGCACCAGAATGATTTGAGGGGGTTCTGTTTATTCTTGGCTTTCTTTCCTTCCACAGGACCCTTCAGTTGTTTCAGCAACTTCTGTAGGCACTGTCCAGATTTTTTTTTCCCCCTTTTATGACATATTTCTTGTTCTACTTGTTTGAAACCTTATCAGTGAGTTTGACTTTTAAGCTGGCTTCTCTTTCTGTTTTTACATCTTTTTGGAAGTTAAAACCACTTTACAGTGAGATTTGACATATGCAGTTCTACAGAATGATCTTATTAACGTGTAGAGAGATTAATTTGTTACTGCTGTTGTGGCTTCCACTGGGATATTCTAAAGACACTGCTTTAGATCTCTTCTGCCTTGCTCTCCTCATTGTTACAATATTTTTTTCTTTGCTATTTTTTTTTCTCAAAATGCTTGGCTATCTCACTCAGTTTATCACCACTCTAATCTTCTTCCTACTTTTGCTCCTGAGTCCTAGTAGTGATTTCTTGTCTATTACTGTGTAAAATTGAAATTCCCTGTTAATTTTTGCCTGTCCTTGTTTTGTCAGGGCTTTTTTTTTGCTCTCCTCTTACTGCATTGATTACCTGTGCTACTTTTGTCTTCCCTTTACTGGCTTCATTGCTTGTACATTGCGCTCATGCCTATAGTCTACCCTGTGCATTTGGAAAACCATGTGTTCTCCATCAGATACCACCAAACCAAAATCAAATCTTCTGTCTGCCCAAAATGTTCCTGAGCTTCTTTTTCCTGATAATTAGACTATATGTAGCTTTCTGGTATTTCTTTTTTCTTGCTCTCTTTTTCTCAGATTATGTGGCATTCTGTGACGGAAATATGTCTAATTCTAAAATGGATTTAAATATATGTGTTACCAAAATACTGTGAAGGAATAATAAAGCATTAGGCACAGTCTGTAAAATTAATATTTTGTTTGAGTGTCATGATGCAACTGGATCAGAGTCTTTAAAATGATATTTTACAGCATTCAGCCTCTTCCAGAGTGCTGTCATGAAAGCAGTGCTGGTACCAATTCCTTTTCATTATCCAGTCAATTCTTTACTGCTTATGAGGACTTCTTTCCATCTTGTTCTATTCCTATTCTGGAACTGGATCCCATTGTTGGTGGTTATTGGCTGGCAGTGGTGGCAAAATGTCAGGGAGCGCCTGGCTCAGTGAGAGCAGCCTGAGGCCAGCACTGCCTGCAGGAACAGGTACATCCCAGTGTGAGGTGGGATTCATCAGCTCTGCATTCAGCCAGCCAGAACTGCAGGCTGGGCTGTCTCTGCTGAGAGGTGGTGACAGGGAGAGAGACACTCCCAAGGATGAGTCACTCCAAGATACTTTGCAGGCTGGAGGATGTGTGCTAACCAATTTTTATTTTCATTTACTTATTACTTTTTCAGGGATCAATGTGTACCACCTTCTCTCTGACTTCTGTGTGGTGCCACTGGGGCACAGACCATTCCCAAGGTCTGATCCATGCTGGATGGATAGCATGGTCACCACTACTTAACATGAGGCTGTGGGAAGCAAAACAATGAGGTTTTGTCTGCCTCTCCCAATTCCTGAATGTGGTAACAGATGTGCAGAAGCTAGATAATGACTTTTCATTTCTTTATGAATTTTACAAGGGTTTCCATTTTATTAAAAGCCCCAAAATACTAAGATAAAAAATAATGGTTTCAATAGCTAGTAAAACATGAAGAACTTAAGTGATTAGTTAATTGTTTTTCATTTGGATTTAGGTGAAACTATCTTTATGTTGTCTTGTCTCAGAGACATTAAAAGGAAACCATCCTACTTTTTATAGAAAAGTTTGAGTAAAAGAAGAGAAAATTTAGATGTGAGAGAGTTATAAATTAGCATAGTACAAAAATGTACAATTAAATTGTGGTTGTTATAGGAAAAGCTATCAGAGGTGGTGATCATTTATATCAACAAAAAATTTTGACAGTAACAGTGCAAATGTTAGGATGCTTTTTAGGGAACAGTAAGTTACGGTGCATTGTAAATTACAGTGAACTGGAAGTTGCAGATTGCAGCTGTCAAAGGCAGTGTTTTGTCCTTGTTTGTATCTGTCACAGAAGTATTCATACTTGTAAGAAAAAGGTGATGAAAGATCTGAGTGGGAGTGTCGTCACTTTCAATAATTTATCCTCAAATATAATGATTAATGCTAAATTGCGTATGGACTCTGACACTGGAATAAATGATATCTGAAATTATTAATAAATTCCCTCTTCATTAGGTGGTGTTGGAGAAATCAGGGTCAAATGTCAGAATTGTCTAAGTTAATTGTAAACTTTATCTGCTACGAGACAGGTAATAAAATTGTTTGTTAATGTACAATGTATTTAAGAAAATGGCATCAAAACCAGATGGATAATCCTTGTAGATATTATAAGTAGAAATGGGGCCTGCCATAAAATATTAACACCAGAAATAAAATTCTGAATTATATGTATCAGGCTTATAAGGCTTAAAGGAATTAACATGTTCGAAGCAGGAAATCATGTAGCTAGAGATTCTGCTTGTGTATTTAGTCTGTTGGGCCTGATTTATTTTTTTACCAACTTCTTTCTGCAGCTCATCTTTCAAACTTAACTCTTTACAGTGTACAATCTTTGTTCATGTTTTGTAGGTGTGAACATTTTCGCTCCATACTCAATAATGATGATGAAATTATAGAAATGAGTGAATTTTCTTACCCTGTTTACCGAGCCTTCCTGGAATATTTGTATACAGACAACATTAGGCTCCCTCCTGAAGATGCAATAGGTATTTGTCATAAATGTAAATTACTCTTGATTATTGTTTTTGAAAATTTCAATCTATGTGTCGTTTCAGGGTAAGGAAAGCAGGGCTTGTTAATTTTAGTTTCATTAGCATTTAAATCTTGAGTTTGGCAGGTGTCAAAAAGAAAGGATGCAGTAGCAGGAAACATGCCCAAGGAGAATGAGTGGTGGGCATGCAGTGAGATCAAAGATGCAAAGTTTTCAAAGAGCTCATTGTTGCTCTTATTAAGAACTTTGTTTTATTTAGAAAGGCACTAATGCCATCTTGAAACTTTTCACGTTTGAGTAGCTGTAGCGATTTTTGATCCTGAACGAAAAGGGAGCTCTTCCCTGCATGAATTTAAGAGGATGTAAGTCAGTAATTGATGTGCAGAATGAGAACAAGAGAACAGTACCCTTGCATAGTAATAAAATGGTCCTTTTTTGATATGTCTGTAGGGAACCTTAACAAATGCACACATCAGCTAGGGAAAAAATCGGAGCAAATCTTTGATTATTTCAGCCTAAAACAAAAGGATAATTTATTAATTTGAAGAGACATTAGTATTTTTGCACCAGAATAGTTAATGCTGTATAAATTTTCACAGGGCTGCTAGATTTGGCAACACTGTATAGAGAAAACAGACTGAAAAAGCTTTGCCAGCAAACGATCAAACAAGGCATTTGTGAAGAGAATGCCATTGCTCTTCTTTCTGCTGCTGTCAAGTACGAAGCTCAGGTAAGAACTTCTCTTCAGGTAAGCAGTTGTTTTCTGAGAAATGAAGCTGCCTAATGTAAACATGACTGTATTTAACTGGTGAGGCATGAGTACCGTATCTTCCCTTTCTGGCTTTCCAGGTGTTTGTTTTCTCCTTTTTAAGTTGTAAAATAAAAATTGAAAACCTGCCAGTTACTAGTGTTGTCTTCCTGCCCTTTTGGCTTGCACCTGTGAGTCAGGGTTCTTAATCTGCTTCCTGCTTTGTTGTGTGGCATGCAAATTTCTCAGTGCCATTACATGTCTGCCTTTGGGTTTTGTTCTGTCTTTCAGTCCCTGAGTTCCTCACCTAATCATTTTGTCATCCTGTTGTGTCTGGTACAGTCATTTTGGTACTGACATTTACAGGCAGTGGGAGAATTTACATATAAAGTCCTTGCATGTTTGCACTTGTGCTTATATAAAAAAATCCATTTTTGCAGTATTGTTTTCCATTAATTGTGCTGACATACAACAAATTACCTATTGTTAATATTCTCCCCATATCCTGTCATGTGATTGTGGATTGTGTTGCTAGCACTCAGCCTGTTACCAGTGCTTTTTTGGTAAACAAATACTTTCAAAGATATTTTCCTTTTCTCATCTTCTTAGTGCTGTGATGATTGTGGAAATAACTATGTGGTGGGTTTTGTTATTCAAAAAGTCTGCTTATCTATTTTAGTCATAGGGGACATTGTTATAAATACCTTTCAAGTGTGGGAGGCAATTAGAACGAAGAGACTGAAACAAATACTGAGTTAAAAATGCTGCAAAAGCCAGTGCTGTATGGAGTTAGCAAACTATAGGAGATAATTTTGTGTAGGAGTTGCAAAGAGGAGGCTGGAAGTTGGTGAGTTCTGCCCATTGAAAGGGGATAACAAGGGATTAGTAGATTGTAAGATCACCAGCTGCCAGTTACAAGGCATTTCTAACTCAGGTATCAGAAACAGAGGGCATGAACAGCTGGGGCAAAGAGGAGTTTTGCTTTCAGTGTGCTGTGCTGGTACAAGCACAGGATAGCAGGGAAAACTCTACAGGAAGGCATAACCCAATGATTTGGTTCTCTTAACAACAGATTTTTTATTAAAATTTTATTCTGTAGTTTCTCCTAGTACAAACTTTTCAACATTTTTGAACTCTTCAAAGCAGTAGTATTTTTAGTTGATCTGTATGTGGTGGAGTAGTTAAAGATATGGTTAGGTGTGTTGTGAAGTAGTAAAACTAGTCTGGACAAAGTATCAGAGTTCATAATGGCTCAGACACAGTAAAAGGGATTGGCTGGATAACTAAATATGTTATCCTTCTCTTCCTTCTATGATTCAGTATTTTACTCTTTCAAAACATGTTGCAGTTTAACACACTTGTCAGATGATGACTTGGTTCACCTGCCCTGGCTGTGGCATGTGCCAAACTCAGGAGTGCGTTGTTGCCCTCCTCCCTACACCCACAGCTCAGAAAGGGATGGAGTAGAACAGCTTTGGGGAAATGCAGCAAAGATTTCTTTATCAAAGACCTGGGGATAGCCTCTGGCTAAGGAATTGTGGAATAAGCCAGGATCTTCTAGTGTACTATGTTAATATAGTAAGTCCTGGTTTGAGAACCATGTGCAGTGTGTCAGGACTTCAGCAGAAAACTGTCAAAAGAAGGATTATGAAAGAGGCCTCGTATTTTGGAATTTTAAAAAGATAGAATTCAGGTTTTTTGTCAATAAATGTGAAGACTGCAAATGAAAAGTTATAGGGGTATCTGATATGCCACTCACATTGCAAATTAAATGAAGACTGACTTGACTACTGTATGTATTGTTAGGATTTTAAATACTTGAAAATATATTTTGCTATCTTCAGAAAATACAAAGAATTGTGGCTCCAAGTTACTTTAAAGCATATTTCTCATATACACTGTAGCAAATTTTAGACTAATCATATTCTCTATAACAGAATAAAAAAGACAGTATTTCTTGAAACTGCAGAATGAGTGACCAGGATTCTCTGTAATCTATGGTCCTCTTCATAACAGCTATTCATTTTAGTTAGCATAAAAATGCACACATTGACTGTAAAGCAGCTTCTGGTTCTGACAGTACCGTTTCAGAAGTCTGCTGGAACTTAAACTGTCACTGTCTTTGATTGTCTACTTTTTTTATTTCCTCTGGTTTTTTGCTTCTTCTATTCTCGTTCCTTTTCTACTTTCCCAGTAGTTGTTGATCAGAGATACTTGCTGTACCACATTTCTTCTTTAAGGATATTTTGTCCTTCATTGAAAACTTTAGTTACATCTTGAAACATGGAATCTAAGGAAAGGTTTTCAAAAGGAAATGCACAGGTAGTCTATCGAGCATCTTTCTACTATTAATCCGAGGCTACAATGTGTGTGTAGTTAACATAGAATCAAATTGGCATGGGTTACTCTTTTTACTGTAACCCTTGAAGTTTATAGTTTATGGGTCAATTCTGACGTCCTTGCTGCTGGCTCCAGCTCTGGCTGCAGAAGGTAATTAATTTTCCTTCAGAGCAAGTTGTTGCATAGGACCCAACTAAAGGAGACTGACCCAGTGCATGGAGAGAAGGATTGCCACTGTTGTGAGGAGTTCAAGTGGGAAAAATCTGCTGTGTGCAGCCATGATTGTATGGCTTTTACCCATCCTGTGCTGAATACCTGGGCATACTCTTACAGGGAGACCAGAACAAGACAGAACCTTTTGTGCTATCTGGGAATCCCATTAGACAGAGGGATCCAATTCCTAGGTTTGCCATGAAAGACACATGTATCCTAACATGCTGTTTGTGTTCAGCAAGCATCATCACAGTTTACATCATATTTTGGTTTTATTTCCAGCATGACTAGGATATCTGCTGTTTTTCACAGGACCACTACCAAATGCAGTGCAGGGAGGAAAAGAAAGGAGTTATTGATGCTCTAGTAGTTTTCTGTGGGGCAAGTTGATGGTTCCACCTGCTAGTAACTTTTCCAATGAATGTGTAATAAGTTCTAGTAAATGTGATGGAGTTCTAGAGTTGATTTAGGTGGCTACTCCTGTTTTTTTCAAGTTGGCCTTATTGAGTAGTTTTTATGAACAAATTTCATCCTGTCATTTATGATCTCATCAAAAGGATCAGAAAAGGGATTGATAATGTGAACAATCTGGTGTATTCTCTGCTAATGAAATGACAGATTTGAAACAAAATAATAATGTTAATGGATTTATCAATCATTCATGTTACAAATTACTCCAATTTTTTTTCTAGGACTTGGAAGAATTTTGCTTCAGATTTTGCATAAACCATTTGACGGTTGTTACACAAACTCAAGGCTTTGCAGAAATGGACCATGACCTCCTGAAAAACTTCATTAGCAAAGCCAGCAGAGTGGGAGCCTTCCGAAATTGAGGTCTGACTACTACCAAGCTGAAGAGCATGTCCTCTTCCCTCCTGGAAATACTTCTCCTTTGGAGAACTTCTCCATGGTCAGAATGTGCAATGGTTTGGAAGGAAACCATTGGTGTCCATCAGCTTAGGGAGTGTGTGGAAGTCCACTAACATGTAGGCTTTGTAAGGATGGCTACAGTGTAGGTGTGTGGTGACTGTTGATTGCCAACAGCCAGAATTTAACACAAAAGTCTAATGTGGTAACTACCCTTTCCCACTCGAGCAAACTAAGCCTGTCATTATCTAGTCTGTCTAATTTTTTAGGTTTTTTTTTAAACAGTCTGTGTTTGGATTTTATGGGACAGTGACTGTTTGCTGCTAAAACTTCCATGGGTGTACTTTTGTCTCAAAACTCAGTTAATATGCCATAGTGGGCTTCTTTTTGTCTGGTTATAATTCAGTGAAGATACAAACTTCTTTTCCTGGACATGTGGTAAAATAACATAAGCTCTTTAGGGTGAGAGGCTTTCTGACTTGTAGGAGGATATGTCTCACTTGGTGGTTGTTTGGATTTTATTTATGAGGAGCTTCAGAAGGGTATTACAGTTTTGAATTCCCAGCACTTGTCTCATTGTTTAGCCAGAATGAAAAGAATCTCCCTTTTCATTTTACCAGGCGTGGTCCCTGGCACCCCAATGGAAGCACTCACCAAGTTTGTCTGGATGTGAATTGTCATGCTGTGAGTTATACTAAGAAAACCACCTAGTTACAAACCCCAACAAGATTTCAAGAAAAGGAAGTTCCCCTTGAGGCTTATTTATTCTTCTCTTACAATCTCTCCTCAGACAGATCAACTTCAGAAAAATGGAGAAAAGGGTGATTTTGAAGTGGTAACTTCAAATTAATTCAATTCTAAGAGTGAACTGACACTATAGTCCAGATGGTGATAGAGGTATCTTGTCCAAATACAGCATTTCAGATTCTTCTGTGGTCAGAGCTGTGAGGTGCCCACACCACTTTCTTTTCAGGGCTGTTCAGGAGAAAGGAGCTGCCCTCTGGCCATGCCTCTCTCCCCAGCACTGATCATGGGTGGCTAAGGGAGAGTAGATGCTTCATTTCTAACTGGCTGAAGTAAGTTAAGGTGAAAACCCCACCCAGTGCTGCACAGAGGGAGGTTCTGCCCCATTACAGAAGGTGTGGAGCTCATGGAGCATTTACTTGAATTTTCTAATAGGTAACTGTGAATTAACCCTGACAATTGCTTAAAAGCTCTGACTGAGGGAAGTGACTTCAAGTGCCTTTTGCAGTATTTTACAAATGGGAAAGACAAAAGCTGGATGCCCAGGCTCAGGACACTGCCTTCCTGCAGGTCCCTGCTGTGCCACAGCATCCTTCAATGACTTTTTCTAATCCTCAAAGGGTGGTTTCTAAGAATTTCATTCCCTTAAATTATCACATCCTCATGTCTAATAGCTGGAAATAGCTATTCCTTACTATATTGGAGGCTCATTTCTCAATCTTGTTCTTTGAGGAAGAGTAGGAGGAAAAGGAGTAGTGAGTAGTGCCCTCCCCCTTCACGCCAAACCCTGCAGGTGTGAGTGGAAAGGTGAAGCACACAGGCAGCAGAATTTACTTAGGAGGAGGGTTATGAGCAAATCTTTTGGAAAATGCTATGCTAAACATTTACTTGTGTTTGAGACATTTGCCTCAAACTCTCACTACAAATATATTGGATCATCTACTGCTAACAAGCACATTCTGCCACCCCCTCAGCGATGAGTACAACTTCCTCCAGCAGCATTAAGGCTGTTCTTAGCAGCTGTGTCAGTATTTTGTATTCAAACAGAAGTGGTCAAAACCTTTCCAGTACATAATGCAGATTCATCAAAACCACAACGTTGCTGGGGGAGGAGATGAGTTTGGGTAAGTTTGTGTTGAGAAGCACTTGACACCAGCACACAAAGAAGAGGTTACTGCAGACAGTAAAACAGGGTCCTGGTAGGGCACAGCTCTACGGCCAACCCTGTGTGCTCTAGCCCAGCACTGATCATACCAAAGCATGGACACGAGGAATTCTATATAAACCAAGGCTGCATATCCCAATTTAAGCCTGGGATGCCAGATTCACCTGCCAGCATTTCCTTAAGGGTCGCAGGGCACAGAATTAGGGCATATGACCACATCCCAGCCTTGGGGCAGCAGCTGCCACCAGCCTGTCCTGCTCTGCTGGCATCACACTGGCACACATCCAGTCTCACTGGGAAATGGAACCAGCTGGGCACCTACACCCCTGGTACTGGCTTGTCAGTGGTGATTCCAGTTTTCCTATGGCAGTTGTTACAAAAGGTCTCTCCACATATTTCTGTTTTCCTCAAAAGAATCAAACAAAAAACTATAAATGTGAAATGATGAGGGGTTTTTGACTCAATGTCCGATCAGAAACCTTACCTGGCTCCCTGGAGGCACTACTGCATGGAATGATAATACTGGAGAGGGACACCACTCTCCAGTATTGCCTCAAGTTCATAAAGAAGTTGAACAGTTACTGCAGCTGAGATGGCATGCTGCTTTGAACAAAGCATTTTTGGCTTAATATAATCAAGTGCCATTTTTTTTCCAATTTCTTTCCTTGCTGCTCATAACTTCCAACTAACCATACACATTAAAGCCTACTTGCAATTTCAGAATAACTGACAAAGCCTGTAATTTTGAGAAAAGGCATCTCTGGACTGAATGAGGGTGAGTCTAAAGATCCAGTATGTCAGCACTGGTTTTTATTCTGTATCATCTGACCTGGATGTGATAGTTACAGTCATAGAAACATTTATTTATTTATTTATTTTATTTTTGTTGCATGTATTTTCAGGTCAATGTTCCAAAAAAAAGTCCTTACTGGCTTAAGGTGGTTAAATGTGGGTGCATGGATATAAATATATGCTTGAAATTAACCATAGGACATTTCAGAAGAAGTGAGGGATGCATTTTACTGTTGTAAGATAGTCTGCAACCACCTTGTTTGGTGTATCTCAAAGGTTAAATACTTAATAAAGTATTGTTCTGTTTTAGGATACCACAGACAAAAGGTATGTATTAAAAAGTGAAAATATGGTCAAGCATAAACTGTGTCTGGGGTTTAAATAAAGACCAATGTTCCACTTTCCAGAAAAAAGTCTGGAGAAAAAAAGAAATTAGCTGGGTAGGGTCATTTAAAGGTTCACTGAAGATAAAAGCCAGCACTGCGTTGTCATCTAGTACACAGCTGTAGTTTTGTTACAATGCTTGGTAACTATGTAAACTCTGTTTTGATATTATCTGAAAAATTTCCATGGCCTTTCCTTGTAAAACAAAGCATTTATTTACCCCATAGAGGCAGGATTCATTGGCTACCACCCAGTGATGTAGAAAGTTTACAGTCTGAACATAAATAATTTTTTGTTTCTTTACAAACTTACTCGGTTTAATAGACCATTAATAAAAATGCCATGATATTTAAACCAGTATGAGTGAGATTTTTTCCTTTCTTTTCAGTAAAAGTGAAGAAAATTTGATGCTTGTAGACTAAGGTAACTGCATGTGGGGGAAAAATAAATCAGATTAATACTTCACAGAGGTATGTTAAAGGCTATTTGTGTTCTTCAGGAAATCACTGTCACCAGATAACATATGTGTAAGCTGGAGCACTTGCTCAAGTGTATTTCCACCTTTCAAGGAAATTAAGGCCCTTCTGCCTTATGAGTTACTTAATACATTGCTATTAATAAAATGGTCCTCAGAACACCAGTCACTATTTGTTAAGCAAATGCACATTATGACCAGCTTGTAACATTTTAAATATTTCAGCTTGTACTGTGCACTGGTATCACACAGCCATAGTCTTCTCCAGCTCCTTCACATTTGATACAGGTGTCTTCCTGCAGCCACTGCTGTACCTGAAATTGTGCATTTACACATTCCCTACAGCTGTTCCAGTACCTGTGAGGCACCTGCTGTTTAGTGCAGCTCCTCTGCACTAACACTGCCTAAGCACAAAATTCTTCGCTTGCAAGGCAAAGGCAGTGAGGAAAAAATAAATTCCTGTGACATATAAGAACAAACAGCATTTGCAAACAGTGGACAGCAGGAAGATATTAAGGTATAAAACATCAAATTAAGAGGGTGGGAGTCTGCTCATCCACCTTCAGCCAGTGACACAGCCAAGCCAATAGCTTGAATTCCCTTAAGCATGAGTGAATAGAACAGGCTGTAAAGTACCTGACCTCATCTTACACTCAAGGCTTACCCTTTCTACAGCAATGGCTGCTTGTTGTTAAGCACCTAAAATGGTGTCCAGCTTCTGCTGTGATTCGTAGTTTTCTTTTTTCCTGGAACAGTTTCAATTTTCCAGGCCATTTTTAGTACAGCAAGGTCTCACTCTAAGAAAAGTGATGTAAAACACAGTAAGATTTCCATATCTAATAAAAAGCCTTTACTTTCAATACACATTTATTTGCATAGGTACCATCTGAAATCACCTAATGTAAGAAAATAACTGACTATATATCCTTTAAAAGCTATTTTATTTATCTTGAAAGGAGAGAAACTGATTAGTTGTATAAAATAATATTGTACATTTTATGTAAAGCCTTCAGTCTGTTTGAATGAAAAAAATACATTGTCACAGTAAAGAAATAATGAAGCTGTTTAGATACTGGACTGTATCACCCCTCTAGCCAAAGGAAGAGTCTTGACTGCTGTAACAGAGGTTACAGTCAGTGCACCCCAATGTTAACATAGATCCTGTCTGTAAAACTGCAAAAAGTTAGAAAATAAACATAAGGTACTTATGGAAGTCTGGAAACTCCCGTACATTTTGCAGTAAGAAATTTGAAGCCATACTGAAGCTAAAAACCCCCTCAATATTATTTTAAAATTAATTTACAATCAGTTTGCTGCTCGTAGAATTTTTAGTAGCTCTAGAGTTAGTTTTGAATCAACACAAAAATGGATCTTTTAAAAACTTCCTACCATAAGTACTCTAGGATCAGCTAAGCAATCTGTAAATAAGCTACCTGGAAGACGTTACATTGGTTTAAAACATTTGTCACGAACAGCATGCTTTCCTACTGTACCTATTTTTAATTTAAGTAGCTGCAAAAGCTAAATTTCATAAAAAAGGGTCATTTTAAAGCAAGACAATTTATTTGCTTATGTTTTAACCCACTGGAAATAAAACATGTGCTTTTGTTAATTGGGTATTTTACAAAACTTTGTTGTTGCAGGGAAAGTTCCAGTATCTGAATCAGTAACAAATACAAAAGATGAAGAAAGTACTGTATACTTTTGTTTGGGTTTTTTTTGCTAGTTGCAACCATTCACAAGTTGCTCAATTACCTGCCTTTTCAGTGAAGTAAGGCAGATTGATTTTCCCAACGTGGGTTCACCACGTTCAGGTTTTTGCAGATGTTGCAGTAAGGCCAATGGGAGATGCCCTGTGCTTTCAGAGACCAGGCTGCTCTTACCTGGAACCCAACTGGAGACACTCAGCTTCCAGCTGTTTCTCAAGCTGTTTGGCTTGGCTACAGTTAGGTGGAAATTCAAAGAAATCAAGAAAATTCTACATCATTAGAATTTTGAAATCTTGGGTGTAGCAGGTATGGTTGAGGTTTGTTGTTTTGTTTTTTGTTGTGTTTTTTTTTTTTTTTTCTCTTTTAATACTTGAGAGTTCCCAACATAAGAAAGGGCACATCAATTATTCTGCATATGGGAAGAAGCTTCTGGGAAGATTCCTGGTGGGATTCTGGGGTGAATCTTTGTGGGATTCACACTCCATGAAATTCAAACTGAGGGACAGTGTAATTGCCCTCTGAAATGACAGTGGGGTGAGAGCTGGGGAAGCAAAACTACAAAATGCCAAGTGTTGGTTTCAGTAGTAAGGCTGCAAAATGAGTTCACTTTGAATTCAGGTTGTATTCCTGAGGTGAGGCCCCAACTCTGCAAGGTCCCTGGCTGCTGTCCAGTTTAATTTAATGGGAATTTAATGTGCTAATTATGAACAGAGACAGAAATCTTTGCAGTAGATGGCCCACCATTTTTAAATTTGCAAGTGATGAAAATCTAAAAATCAAATCTAAGAAATAAAATTAGTGCATTTCAAATCATTCTAGCTAACATTTCATTTTCAGACATAAAAAATTCAATCCAGCGAGACTGAACTGGCTTAAATCAGTAATGCTGCAACAGGAAATTCAGACACTTTCCAAGACTTTTTTAAAAATCCTCAAAAAA
Source organism: Lanius collurio (assembly GCA_020086605.1). Lineage (NCBI taxonomy): Eukaryota > Metazoa > Chordata > Aves > Passeriformes > Laniidae > Lanius > Lanius collurio. The sequence continues at coordinate 4,733,598 of JACBWW010000006.1, read as the reverse complement.
ATATATAAATTAAATTCAGTGGCTTATGTTGTATACATGCTACATCATAAGGCAAAGTATCATGGGAAACATTTAACAATTTAAAAGTACAAATGCTTTCAACTAGCAGTTTGGAATAAAAAGCAACTAAAAAAGCAACTCTATTAATGAAGGCTGTAAAACAAAAACACTAAGAGGGCTGGCAATGCAGCCCCTGGTCCTGAGGAAGAATCTCACTTTTCTTCACTGGCTGAGGTATCATTTCCATCATTGAGCTTCTGCTTTTGCATTCTTGTTCGAGTAGATGCTACAAAAAACCCAACAAACAAAAGAATGAGATAATTTTCTTCATAATTACTTCAGACTGATTATTGGAAAAAATTTGTAATGACACAAGGAATAGAAGTACATTATTCTATTGTAAACTAACCAAATTGCTCATTATAGAATAAACACCTAATTTTGCATTGTTTCAACCATACTTGCTCCATCTTACATATCCCTGTGAAATTCCTTCCACCTGTTCACTCCAGTTCTCATTGTCCCTGTCCCCTCACTGTGTCCGTTTCCATCGTCAAGGAGGGCAGATGGTCTGTGTCACATTGGGAATCTCACCTTGTAGCCAGGCAGATGCTGTGGGCTGAGCACTGCCCACATCCCTGAGACAGCCAGCCCAGGAAGGCCTTTCCCCAGTGGCACACACTGACACCACTGGGCATGAGACCCAACTCTCCTTCTTAACCTCTGCCATAAGTAAACATGGAAACATGTTCCCTATCTTCAAATAAAGGAGCAGTGCCTGGATCCACACTCATACCTATTTTGATGAACAAGGTAAGAGTTTTTAATGGGAAAATCTGCTCAGCTGCAGAGCTCAGATTCTACCACAGAGTGAGAATGCCTGGCCAGACCAAGTGTGCTCCTTTTCACAAGTGGAAAATACAACTCAGATGTAGGGTCGGCGCCGTTTTGCTTTTCATGAGCTAGATGTGAGTTTCATTTTGAAACAGAAAAGTGATCCCATAAGATCTGAAAGAAATGCTGACCCACAGTAGAAGAAAAAGCACTCTCAGACATTTCATTATAAAAGACAGCAAAGCAACAAAACCACTGTATATGGTTCTTCATGTGTACATAAATTTCCATTTTGTAATCTGCATTTTCAAGATTAAATGCAGCATGTACAAAAGCTAAGCAAGCTACCCAGATCACATTGGTGTTGAGCAGTGTTTTCATCTGAGTGGGCCCAAGGCACTCAGTGCTGTGCAGATTATGAGAAAAGTAATACTCACTCATTTCTGCAAGCTTTTGTTGGAATTTGGACTCCTGGGGTAGGTGTTTGCTGCAGACAGAAAGCATAAGGTTAAGTTAATAAAAATAACTTTTTACCCTCTAACCTAAACTTTAAATCAAGGGGAGTCCCTTCTGACATCAAAGCATGTAACTGAGGAGCTTCATGCTTCCATCTCTCATTTGATACAGCTGTTAAAGCTCACGAATTAACAGGATATCAGGAAGAAGTTAGGATGAAGACCCTGGGAACCAAATATATACAAGATCTCTGAAAAGCCCAGGACAATCTCTCACCTTCCATCTGCCTCGTCTTGCCCTTCTATATCGAAGCGCAGCCTCTTCAGTGGCTTCGGGGCAGCAGCACCAACTTCTGCACTGCGCTTCAGCTGGCACTCACTGTTGCACAACATCTGGTTTATTTTTTGAAACTTTTCAGAAGTCTGAAATGACAAGAAAATAGGGAAAGAATTGTCAATAAATCCTGAAACCACTCCAATTTCCAGATCATCCACAAAAAATTAGAAGTTCTAAAACTCTGGAGTTTTAAGGACTCTTATCTTGTGCCAAAGCAACTACAATAAAATGCAACACATTTTAAAAGTGAAGTCTGGATATCTGAACAGACTTAACAGAAGTTCCCTAAAATTACTATATTAAAGCAGACACACTCACTGGCCAGCTCTAGAGATGTGAGCAGGCTATCCCATTCCTCCAAAAGATACATGCTTTTAAGACCAGACATTAAAAATGTTAAAACTCACCCCAAATGATTCTCCAATTGACACCAAAATTCTGCCAAATGAAGAAGAGATGTTTAAGCTACATTTAACAATGACAGAAGCATCCATTAATTTGCACAGGGTAGCACAAAACATTAACAAGGTCTCTTCCTTTCTCCTTCTCTGCATTAACAGAGGAAATCCATACTGTGCTTTACTATGTTGAGACATTTCTCTTTGAGCCAGTGAATGCTGAACCACCAAATGAACTGAATCACACAGACAGAAATGAAATTGTGGCTTGAAAGAATCAGAGGCCCCCATAGTCTGTCCGGTATGAGCAGGAAGACCCTTCAGTGCTGAGTACTCAGACTATCATCCTCTTATCTTTACCACTGAGTGTTTGCTAATCAACCTAAAATACACAGTAACATCTAAACTTTTGTGCACAGTGGGACTCACTTGACCCTAGCCTGAAAAGCCACTGGAAACCAGTACATTTGCTGTCATCCTCATCTGCTAAGAACTAGTAACCAACAGTTTGAAATGTTCTGTTCAGCCAGCTAAATGAACAGTTTCTTGCAAAAACGCATTTGTCCTTTCAACAAGCTGACAAAGTTCATCTGTGTTTTTTGGGAGTGTGATGCAGGGTCAAAGCCAACAACATTTAAGCAAGCAGGTCAGGAAACTCCTCTTAAGTGGGCATTAAAAAAAAAAAAAAAAAACAGCCAACAAAAAAACTTCTTGAGCACAACAGAAAAGCATTGCATGATGAATAAAGATTCCAAATACAGAACAAAAACTATTAACCAGAAATTACATGACAGCCACAGACTACTGACAAACTAGATTGTGCAGTTTTCCAATTTGCTTCCACTAAAATCCCTCAAATACCTTACGTTTAGTCAAAGAAATGCTTGTCAACAACTTACCGAGACCTTGGAGTCATCTTTGTGGGTGACTGAAACCCATCAGAGAATTTGTATGGGCTCTTCAGAGGTGAGATATAGATGTTATTGCCAGCAGGAACACGCCGAGGAGAGTTGGAAAACTGGTAAGGACTGCGAGGAATGTGTGGGATAGGTGACAAAGTGGGAGGCTATAAAAATAATAAAATAATCATAAGGTTTTATTGCCTATATATTTCTGTCTATTGAATAATGAACAGAGCTAATGGCTTACCCTGCTGGAAGCATACTGCAAAATGTTTGTTTTCAGCTTCTGCATAAACACTAAGTTGTAAAAGACTATGATGGAGTCATATTGTTCTTCCCGGATAAGAACACGTTTGAAAGTCTGCATAGGGTAAGAAAATCATACACAGATTAAAAAAAAAAAAAGGAAAGAGAATGATAATTTTACATTTGACAGATCAATAAAGTCACTCAAAGTCTGTGTTAGATTAAGAGCTAGGATGGCAAATGGGTTGTATGCAAGCCATTGTAACTTCTCTAAACTGTTGGGGACTTTTCCAAACATGTATGAGCACCAGTACAAGCACCTACTTCATTAACTGGCACAGCCCCTTGGTGGGAACACAGTTCTAACATTTTCCAAATTTAAGAACAATTTGCTTTCACACACATGTGTCAAGAAGTCTAGACTACTGTGCGTGCCTTGGAAGGCTAAAAAACTCATTACTGACCTGACGGGGATAAAATAGTTCTCTAGGCTTGGAGACAATATCTGGAGTTTAGCCAAGATCCACAAATACACTGTGAGAAATTTTGCTACTGAAAGGATGTTACAGTTCCATTAACTGGTGAGGGTTTTTCTATTGATCTCATTACGGTGCTGTGCAAAAGTTTCAGTACATTAAAGCTCCTGTGAAGAAAGGGACTTCTTCATGTTAGAATCAAGCCTTTAATACATACACAGCTGTTTGGTATATAGCCATACATCTCTATTAGGTATCAAACCATGTTTCTGTGGAAAGCTTCTGTAGAAAGTCATCTGATTCTCTTCCCTTAACACTCCATGGAAGTTAGACAACTCATAAAGGAACTTGGGTTGCTTTTGAAATGCATATTAGCTCAAGACAGAAAATTTTTATCTAGACTCCAAATAGAATCATAAACCATCATTTAGTATCGTTCAAAAGAGGGAAAGAAATTTGTTTTCTGAGGAGAGTTACCAACTATTTATGCAAGATGTTTAGAAGAGATACACTATTAGAGTCAGTTTTCTCCTCCAAAAAATGGAGATGCAGTGCAGCAGTTTTCTTTTGTATGTTCAAGTGTAGTTTGTTTTATTTCAGAGGAAAATAATTAGTTTGTAAGATTTTTATGGAGGAGTAACATTTAAGAACTTCCATACCTCTTGATTTGTGTTGCAAAGCTCCTTGTAGGCCGAAACTATTATTTTAAATCGAAGATCTACATTCTTCACTTTGCATATGCCATACATGGAACACATCATAATCTATTAAAGAAACAAGACAAGACAACTGAAAATGCAGAAAATTAATTCAGCTTCTTCATTTCAAGTTAAGAAATAAGCTCTGTATTACTGATTGTGCTCTCTAAACTAGCAGGCAACTCAACTTCCTAAGAACTTCCCAAACCTAAGTCAACTACTGCTACCTCCATTTCTACGTGACAAACAACTAATTGGAGCTGACAGTGTCTTCTCAATACACATGCTGCCGTTTTTAACAAAATATTTATCAGTCACATATGTTGTTTTCCCAAAGACAGTCATTATATTTTAATGTAAATTATTAGAAATTGTGGTCTCTTGTCATTATTTTGAAAATAGCTGAAAATTATATTTGAAGGTGCCATATTAAGTAATTGTCAGTGCTTAAAAAACTGAGATGACAGATTCCTAAGTTAAGTCCTCCTTTCAGTGATCAATAGATTAATAGAAATTCAGAGTACAGTTTCTAATGGCTAAAGAACATACAAGGAACATTTTGTTCAGGAGAGCCTTTTTAAACTTTTTTGTTCATGTTACCTGGTCCAGGTGCCTGTCTCTCATTAGCTCATATTCATTTTGCAGTGTATGCTGGAAGAGGGTCCAGATCAAGGGTTCCAGGTCAGGATGTTCAGAGAGAAGGTGAAGGAACAGGGTATGGAGTCGACGATAGGCCAGTAGATACACTTCAGAAAACAAAGGAAAATAAACTGAAATTGTTGTAACAGGAGTATACAAAATGAAAGGAATGCAATGGAAGAGGGACAACATTGGACTGTTCACCGTCTCCAACCAAAAAAAACTACCACACATCCAAGGGAAGGTAGTTGAAGCCAGGTTCAAGATAAATGGAAAAGGTTTTCACACAAGAAAGAGTGGACACATGGAAGGCCACACCAAACAACGCTGCACACGTGTGTCTATGCCAATTCAAAAAGAGTCTGAACAAGCACATGGAACATGAATCTGCTGAGAGTTACTAAGCAAATACAGCCACAAAAAGTTCAGAATCCAACCCAGCTGGACAAAGTCAAAGCTTGGGAAAGCATTCAGGGGAAGCACCATCCATGCCTGCTCAGTTGTTCAGCTTCACATGACATCTCTTCATGGTCACTGCTGGGAAAAGAACACTAGGGCAGAACCCTATGAGCCCATATGGACATTCTGACAGCAGGATAGGTAAGTTTTCAGTTCAAACTCAGAGTGCAGAGTGCACACAGTAACCACCTGCTGGCACCATTCTGCTCTTTCTTCCAGAGGTTTGCACGGTGCTCACTATAGATTCTACAATGAACTGCTCAGAAATGCTGAGTGCCAAAACCAAAAAGGATAAGACGCAAGAAAGAACTTTGCAATGTCAGCACATGCAGAAGGAACAAACCTTTCTTGTAGAACAGAGAGAGGGAGGTAGATTTCTGTGGTTTCTGCGTTTGGGGGATCACAGCAGGCTGAACATCTGGAGTGGAAGTAGCACTTAGAGGAGGTCCAGATGCTTTCTTCTTAGGAGATTTCACAGGAGAAAGATAGCTGGAGGTTCAACATATATTAAGCACTTAGCATCACAGGATAAAAGAACAATTCTATATGAATAATACTTGCAGGAGATCTTCCTTCTTCCCCGTTAGAAGAAATAAATTGCTACTGTGACCTGTTAACCCCAACATTTGATACAGGGACTTATTTATTCCTAGGCAAGTAATATAACAGTTTACAATTACAAGTTTGATAGGGCTGGGGAAAAATATTTCAGTATTTGATTTAAATTTTTATGTATAATAAATATCTGCAAATACAATGGTTTAACAAATCTTAAGTGCCAAGCCTAACAAGTAGGAAAACAGAATACAGGTGGATTTAAATATTAAGGTTGATATCAACTTCACATTTTCCTAGACCTCAGGCATTCACTTACAGGTCTGCAGCAGTGTGGTTATGCTGGAGAGGCGTATTGAGAGTAGAAGTGGGTTCAGGCTGATCAGTTTGGCCTTCTCGCTCTTTTGACTGCTTGATAAGATCAAACAGAGGTGACCCCTAGAAAAATTACAAGAATCCTGCATTACACTAAGAACAGACCACCACTCAGAATTAATTTTCTTCCTTCTCTAAAATCAACCTCCAAAATGTGAACCTCAACAGAAGATTAAAGCTTCGAAGTACTTAAGAACACTCATCCTTTGCAAGATAAATTTTAACCACTTAACTTTGAGTTATTAAATACTTAAAACACTTTTTTCCTGTTTCAGCAGCAGTCTATTAGATATAGGTTAACTGCAGATTTGAGACAGTTGTATTAGTTGTATTCTAGAGTCCCTTACTACTTCCTACTGAAGTAACTTCTGAAAAGAAATCAACACAAGAAAACACATGAAAGGACACATTTCAAAAAACACAGCACAACACAACCTAAAAATCCTCCCAAACCTCAAGAAATCCCAAAACCAAACCAACCAACCAAAACCTAAAAAAAACCAACAAAAAACAGCTACAAGAAACCTCAACCCCTTGGTGACTTAAAGTTACTGCTGTACCTACTGTCAATCCATTTCTGCTACAACATCTACCCAATATTTTACATTTGATAATACATAAACCATGGTCACTTAACTGCACAGAGGACTATTTAGTCTCTGCAGTATCATGTTCCAGAGCCACCTCTGGAAAGAATTAGAGTGAATCTCGATACATTAAGTCTCTGCCCTCGTGGCCCAAAGCAATCCCTATTTTGATTTGAGGCTAACTATCAGTACTTTAACCAAGTCCTTCGGAATACATCTGAAACTAAGAGCTTGAGGTAAGAGGTGATGCAGAGAGAATGTAAATGGAATGGAGAAGGTTCTGGCTGAAACTACATCAGCCCATCTGCTGACATTAGTAATAAACAGCAGTCTTGCAGAAACAAAATCTCAGCCTGCTTGCAAGTTACACACAGCGTAGAATTACACTGAGACAGCAAAACTGCATTAGAAAACATTTTGGTACCATATTTCTAAATAAATTTGAAAGCAAAGGGTTGATGGCTTCTGTTTGTTTTATTTTCTTTAAACAGGAGACTCATCCTTGAGTACAATGTTGCCTCTCAACAGTGCAGCATCAGAGCTCCTGAAGCAACAGAGGAACATTTGAGTAGCAAATATGGGCCTTCATGAGAGTGGGAGGTGGAAGAAGCAGTGTCCATAAGACTCAGGATGAAGTGGGCAAAACCAGACATGCAGCATTTTCCTCAAATGATCTCCCCAAAATACAGCAGTAAAATCTGCCAGCTCATTGCTTTGTGCACAATGTACTGTCTGATGGTTTATGGTGTGTTTGATCCTCCATATGCACATTTTTAATATTAAAATGCACTGGCACAGATAACAAATCTGTAGCTACGAACAGGAGCACAGCATGCATGTAAAGCATGAAGCATCACCTGGCTAAGGCAATAAGAAATGGCCTATTAAAACTAGACTAGATTACTAGAATTAAAACTAGCATTAAAACAATCCTTATTTAGACTTATTTCCAAAAAAAAAAAACCACTTTTGGTTTTTTTGAAGTGCATCAAATAAAAATTCAGAGTAACAAGACGAAAGCGATGAGATTTACAATTTTTCACACTGCAATTTTTAAATTGTGATTTTGGCAATACTGGAGCTGTTTCATTCACAGCAGAAAAAAAAATCAGTTACTGATTCATAACCACAGAGTTATTTCTCCATCATTTTTAATGAGTTCAGCTCTTGGGCTGGTTTGCATCCTTTTCCCCTCCATTTAGGAGTGCACGCACTTCTCGCTTGGGTCTCTCAGTGCTGCCCTTGCTGGAAATGCAGGCACGTGACCTTTTCCATTTCTTATTCTTCTGGTCACTTGGCCTCTTCCTTTTTTATTATTCCCACCACCACTTCACTTTGCTCTGAAGAATCCAAATTCCTTTTCCAGAGCAATCATTGCTGAGATATCTTGACTAAGAGTGAACTCTGCTTCATTCATTTCACATTTTACCGATTAATGACTGGAAACTTATTGGTTTTAATGAAGGAGGAAAAGGGTTTGATAAAAGGGAATGAGAGGTCTAGAAAGACAAACAAAAGTTATTATTCTTGAGTTAGCACTTGAGACCAACAGTTCCAGATCCTCTCTCACCCCTGCTCCAATTCTGCTCACACTATTCTGAGTGTGATTCCATTAAATAAGGTATGGGAACACAGCAGTTTGATACACACAGAAGGGATCTGCCTACTTCTGCATCATTTCCACTCCTCTTCTACCTGCCAGCCTCAACAATCAGTCAACCTCCACATAAGTCAACCAAACCATCAGAAAGTTAACAGAGAAAACAAACCCAGATTTAAGCCTGCTCTGCAGAGAATTACAAACAGAGCCAGAACAAGCAGTAAGCACAGACGGGGCAGCCACACCTGAAGGCTGGGAGCAGAGTAGAAAAGAGCAGGAAACAAAGTACAAGATGTTGTGCATTTACTGACAACAACGTATTCCATAACCTGATTGGCATGTGGACTTCTATCCCACGGGAATGTACAAAACTAACTGCTGCTTTCCATCAGTTAAATGAGCTACATTCAGCAAGGGGATATTCTTTGTGTAGACATATCTACCCATAGAGCCCCAACAGCAAGATACAGTGAGTCCAACACATCTCTTTTAGTTCCCACAAACACTGATTGGCACTGTGGTTAAAAAGGGTGCTACAACCCAGCTGGCCCCAGCTGTGCAGTGCTGCCAGCACCGGCAGGGGCAGGGTGTGAGAGAGCCCCATTCAGTGCGTGCCCCTGGGCAAACCACAGCCCTGTCACCTATGCTGGCTGCACAAACTTGTCAGCCCTGTGGCTGCACGAGCAGAAAGATTGTTTAGCTTTCAGACCTGGTGACATTTAAAGTGGGTTTTTTGTTGGTCACCATTTTCACCCTCCTCTCAGGCTTTAGGTGCAGCTCCCTGTGCTCTTTCCTCAGGGACCCCTACCATTCTCACAGGCACCCTTCCAAATGCACGGCCACATAGCTGGAGAAGTAGGTGCTGCACTGGTAAGACTGATACCTCACAAAAAACCCACAACGTAGAAACACAGAGAGAAGGGTTTTCTCAAGTACAACTACCCCTCATGCTGCAAAACTGATGGGTTTAATTACAGCCGTGTCTCCTTTCTTTATACTTAAACATGAAAAACACTTCCATGCCGTGAATTCAAAGCACATTTTGCAGCTTGCAGGGCGTTTTCAAGCTTATCAGGGCAAACTTCGGCTTCAGTCCCATTATTTGATATTTAACACTCATATGAGAGAAATACAGCATCATTAACCAGGCAATTACCAGTCCTCTAAGTAACAGTCACAAAAGAACTTTAACCCCCAGGTCCAGCTTAACTGAATAGGAATGTTTATCAGGAACTCATTTCTAAAGCTATGTTACTCATGCTATCTTTTACTAATTTCATATTGCTTTTTAAAGCTTTTAAGCAGCACTTAAGGTGAACAGGTCACCTCCACTGCATTCCTTTAACATAAAAGGAGATTTGCAGTTTTTACTTTAATTTAATGCTCAGTAAGTGATTAATGTTACCAGATGCAGCCACAGAATAAAGCTCACTAATTAAGCAAAGTGTTGCTTTTTAAGACTTCTGTGTGATGGCTACAGAAACTCCATTTTATTAGTGCAAAAAGCAAGAAAGCAATGAAGACTTAAAATTTCTCAAGGTCAGAAGGCCACTGGCATCAGAATGAAGAATAAGAGTAAAATTTGACTCAGTTCCCTCTCAAAGTACCCAGTGGCTAACTAACTCTCCAAGGCTAAACTCCATGAATTAAGTGGGGCTACATTAAGAGTGGCTTCACAGGATGCCTCCCCCTGAAGCAATGCCTCCATCACAAGCATCTGCAGTGATTTTTCCCCATCTGAAAGCTCCTTTTATGGACAAAACAGGTTGAATTTCTTATTTGCTACTCTTTATTTGGTGAAACTACAGGACACACAGGTGTTTCCCGGCTTCCGAATCTTTGTATTGGCTCTGCCCCAACTACATGTTTAACTGGACTTTAGTTTCCATGAAAAGATTAAAAAAAAAACCCTAAATCCTTAAATATGGGGAAGAGCCACCCTGGGGTTTGGATGTACTCCACTGACTACAGAGGAAAAGCCCTGAGCAGCTGTACTCTAAACAGTGCTATTAGTAGTTCACTAATAAAAAAACTGCTTTTGTCTTTGTTTTCTATATGATTTATATTTTTATTTGGCAATAATTTCCTAATAAATTTTCAGGATTTGGTATCTGTTCACATTCAATTTTAATGCAGTGTTGAGCACTTAACGATGTATGTATCTCAATGCCAATGTCCCTTGGGTGGGTTTTTTTTGCCTCGGGCTTTCTTTTTTTCTTTTGCTTGTTTTCAAATTATTGAATCAGTCAATACAACACATAATGTTAAGAAATGTTCTTCATAAGGTGATAAAACATGGCAGTGATTTTGCAAGGCAAAACAAAGCCAGTTTAGAACTGACAGCTTTGGAATGGAAGTGCAAGGACTGGATCAGCACAAGCTATTTCCAACCCTCTTTCCCAAGGGAGAATTGCATGCCCAGAAAGTTGGTTTTTGCTTGCAACTGTGTTTTCATAAGTTTCATGTGACAGTTAGTTACCAGAATTCTGAAATAACTCAGACCTGCTAAAACAAAGTAGACTTCACAGTCTAAATTGAAATAGTATTGATCATGAAAAAAAAAAAAAAAAACCCACCAAAATTAAGGATCATGTCCTAATTTCACACATGAGCTGTGGTACATAAATTATGTTCATACTGGGGCTTGTTCTTACAAAATTTATTAAAAAACCCATTATGGGTTTAACTACAGCGTTAATAGTTTACTTCATATAAGAACACTGACAGATCTGCTGTTAACTCCTAACAGTGTGTGTATGTTTAATACATGTCCTATTCCTATCCCACTCATCTTGAGTATTTAAGATCAAATAATACAGTCATCCAGCTTTGTGAGGATCTCCTTTCATCCAGTTGATAAAGGAGTTCAAATCTCTCCAGAGAAGGAAAGCCAGGCTACCACAGCCTGAATACACATCTTACACTTGTGTTGCTTTAAATGATGCTGCAAATCCATTCTCCTCACAGCTCTGCAATTATCTACTTTTCCTCAGAAGTCTCTGGAACAACCTGGCAAATCTTGTTAAAAATTGGGCATTATTTCAGAATAATCAATACCATAGTTTTCAGCCTCTCCACTCCTGAAATTATTCTTCACCAAATGAGGATCAATTAACCAATTCTCTATGTTTTAGAGTGTCTCTTAGCAAAGGTCCATGGGACCCACCTCACTGTACAAGAATATCACCAAAATTTCCTTCCTAGCAATGCAGAAGGAATTCTGTGAAAACACTTTTTGGCCATGTTATGGTTTAGCATAGTTTGCTCATCAGCTGCGGAAATGGCTCTCTTGCACAGAGGGGTTACCACTTCCTCTAGACCCAATCAGAACCAACTAAAACCCTGGTTTGAATATTGGCATCTTTTTTAAGCCACTTAAAAAGCTGACCCACCTCTGTGAACCACCTTTTGAGAGCGGACAGAGCCGGGAAAGGTCTCTTTGACTTCCGGCCTTCGGACAAGTAATTGGGAGCTGCGGGCCCATGTGGCCCAGCGGGCCGGGCCCTGCTTGGCATGGCATGGCATGGCCTGGCCTGGCCCGGGGGACAGCCACGGAGCTGAGTGGCCCCGCTCCATCTGGGGGGAGCCCAGCCTTGCCCATGGAGGGGGCCTGGCAGCACAGCCACCCCCCCACCACTGTGGCCGAGCTCTCCGGCCACTGCCCAGCAGAGATCATGGGACTGAGAGAGACAAGAGAAATTCCAGCCTTCGGAGGGGCGAGATTAACTCTCTAAATGCTGTAAGGTTTCTTCAGAGCAGATGAGCCTGCAGACATCAATCCTCTCCCAGAAAAGGTGAAGGAACCTGAGGAAAACATTCTGAAGACACCAAATTCAGTGAAGGAGGGGGCTGAAACCCTGAGGTAGGAGAAAGGGGAGATGCTTCAAGCCTAGATGCTGTAATTCTGTGGCAAACCTATGGGAATGAACTGGACTTTTAGGGTCCCTGTTGTAATTTCATAAAGTATGGGGGGTAGAGCAATTGTGAGCCAAGGTACCTCTGCTGGAGTCCAAAGCGGCGAAGTTATATGCTACTATGGACATTGTGAATGTATCTTTTCTCCAGTTTTTGGCTCCAGGGTGCAGGACTCAGTTTGCCTTCACCTGGAGGGGGTGTGTAACACACCTGGGATTTGCCCTAGTGGGTGGGGGGCATGGTCCCACCCTTTGCTATGGATTAATCCAGACCTCAGTAGAAGGTAACATGGAGGGGTGAATGTGAAGACGACCTCCATTCCTAGAGATGAGGATGCTTCCTAGAGATAAGTGAACCTTGCTTGTAACAGCTCAGCCTTAAATTGATATCCCATGAACTCAAAAATTGAAATCCTCAAAAAGCAGCTGTGGAGAAAGCTGTGATTTGAGGGAAGGGACTCTTTACTTGCACGGAGAGAACCACCTGAGTGGTGGACTGGCTGTGATATTCCAGCCACAAGAGAGTTGTCGTGTGGGAACATTTCCATAGCATAAGCAAGAGAGACTCAGAGACTTCTCTCTCTCTATGTGAACTGAAAAAGATTATTATAAAAGTGCTAAACTGACTGAGTCTCGAGGGTTGTTTTTCCACTGTCAGTAAGAGAAGGGAGAGAAGGTGAGGGGGAGAGTGGTGTTCTGAGGGTTTAGTCTGATTCTGACTTTTGTTTTTCTTTTAGGTCTGTTAATAAACTTCTTATAGTCTTTTAAGTTTGTGCCTGCTTTGCTTTCTCCTAATTCTTATCTCACAGAGGTAAAATAAGTAAGTAATGGATGATTTGGACTAAACCACTACAGGCCATAAAGATGATAGACCTTCTGTGTCAACACAGTAACGAAAACTATTGGTTGCATTCAAAAATATTACACAGACCAGTGATAATGGCAAACAGGGAAACTTCTGGCACAGTTACTGGTTTGTGGCTCTGCAACCAATCACCAGCTGAATACTGAAGGGAAAACACAAACCCTGGTCATTAGGACTGATCCTGTTTGCCAAGCCTGTGAGAGGAACTTTTTAAAAATCACTTTGAAAGGAGTTTTGAAAGACAATCTACAAGCAGAACTACACTTTCATACAACTGTTTTGTTTAAATTGCACAGAATCACATGGGCAGACTGCTACTACACAGTTTGCACCTCTTGCACCACTTCCTGCAGCAGTTTTCCTGCTCAACTCACACAATTGCACATGCAGCTACACAAAGCACTACAAAATACAATAAGCTTTGCTATTTTTTGCTGAACATTATCCAAGAAAATACCATTTTTAGGCTCATCTGCCATACATTTTTTCACTCGAAGCAATTGCTATGAGGGTCTTCCAGAGAGATCTGTGTTCTGCACTGGCAGTGCTGCTGCAGAAACAGTCTGTATCTGGAGTAAATAGCAAGTTTATCACATCGCTCTGCAGGGCAGCCAGGCTTCAGTGCGACTAATTCCTGGACAAATCTCAAGATTTTTAGGCAGGAGCCAAAGGTCTTAAGGACAACTGAATCAATACCAGCTTCCTGCCACTCTCTGCACAGGAAATTGTGTCCAATAAACCAAAACCCACCTGATGTGAGCCACTTAACTGTTGGAAATGACAATATATCAACAAAAAATCTTGAGGTTGAAAATTTTTGCAACATCTTTAAGCTGTGAAAAAACTACAGGGTATAAAGATTTTCAGTACAGGAAGTAGAGATGCTTTAAGAGACCATTATCTTAAGTAACATCACACACTACTAGAAATAATAGTTCTATAGTTATTTCTGTGCAGGAAAAAGTCTTACACTGGGGAGCAAAACAGCACTCAAGTGCTTACTTTCTTTAGAGGAACTTCTGGGTCACAAAATGCCTATCTTGCTAAGGACAATTTATTTACATAACTACTATTGTAACAATCAAATTGTCACAGTATCACATCACATTTTCTATCAGTTTCTTTTCTAATTGATTTATACAGTCCCAGTTCCCAGAACAACAATTAAGAGTGGTTCTGGAAAATATTTTCACAAGTACAAGTGGAAACACGACAATGAAGTGCCTCTGAGACTTTTGTTTAAAGCCTGTGATTCTGTTTCAAGTCTTGTATTCTTTCCAATTTCTCATTAACTGGACAAATTCAGGTACAATGTACCATCAACCATCCTCTTATCAACCTAAAAGCAGCAAGCACGCCAGGAAACGTTGTAGACAGCAGTTTTTGAAAGAGCAAGACAATATCTTTTACCAACATAACCAAGAAACCAAAGAATTATGAGTTGAACAAAAAAAGATATAACAGATGATCAGCAGAGAACATGAGCAAGCTGCATGCACAGAAAGAGCAAGTCCCCAGAAGAAGTAATACTAGGTAGGGGTTGGTACATGTCTTGAAACCATTAAGAGAAGACTGTTTGTGATATTTAAAAGAAAAAAAAAATACTAAAAATGGCTGGCAATGTACTTAATATAATTTAAAAGAGAAAAAATAGCCCAGAGAAATTGGGAGTTCCAGAAACAATATGCCATGTTTTATAACAAAACACAATAACATGAGCATGAAAACAGTTTTATACAATGGATTTGTCAATCAGTTTCGGAAAACATTTCAATATAAAGAAAATTACATAAGCAAAGAAGAGAGAAAAACCCGAAGGTGTAACAAAACTATCCATGTCACAAAATTTTGGGCAGAAATCCATCCTCTGAGAAGAGTTCTGATCTCAGTTTAAGCCAATACTTGTCTGACTATCATTATGGGATATCTCAAGCTCAGTTGGTCTATACCTTAATATGAGCTTGAGGTAGACAAGACCTGGCAGCCACCCTGCTGTGCTTGGCTGTCAAAGCAAAAGCAGAGCTTCTGTGTGCTCAGTTGGCAGAATTTAAGATATCTCCAATTAAGCATTTCTGCCTCACAAGCAGTTATTTAATAATCAGTCAAAATACAGTGTAATAGAGATGAGGAAGACTGTATTGGAAATCAAATTAACAAGAGAGTGTTAGAAAAGGTCTTGGGCTATTATTTAGAGTTTATTATAAAAAACTCCAAAACATTCTTCCCAAATGGAAAATAAATAAGTGTTGACAGTGTGATACAGAGTAGTATAAAATTAACTAAAAACACCCCAAACTTTTCAATAACTTGTCTTAACAGACCTGAAACAAAAACTTGGAAAGCACTGGTACTTTTTTTTTTTATGTTACACCTGTTTCATACTCACTTTTTATTAATTTTATACATCTTATTATTTTATAAATTACTAAGTGTTTTTCCACTCTCTAAGTACTGCAGCTAATTCTGAGGCAGATCACAGAATGAGTTGGAAGAGACCTTAAAGGTCACCTAATCCAACTCCCCTGCTGTGGGCAGGGACACTTCCCACAAGAACTGGTTGCTCACAGCTCCATCCAGCCTGGCTTTGAATACCTCCAGGGATGGGGCATCCACAGCTTCTCTGAGCAACCTGTGCCTCACCATCCTCACAGTAAAGAATTTCCTACTAATATCTAATCTAAGCCTGTTCTCTTTCAGTTTAAAGTCATTCCCCCTTGTCCTGTCACTGCATGCCCTTGTTAAAAGAGGTAAAAGATACTACAGTGCTTTTTACTAAAAAAAAAAAAAAAAAAATAGAAGAAGTGCTGATCTCCTTACCACCCTAGCTTTTTTCTGGTTATTCCTTCCCACCACCTGTCCACTTGTCTCAAGGGTAATTTCACTGATTCGCAGCATTAGTTGGCTTCCCTAACTACAAACTGTAGATCTGTATAACCATATGAGAAACAATGCACGAATTACTGTATCAGCAGAATTACTAGGTCAGCCCCTCTTCACCTTTGAGTAGCACCAATGCAGAAACTTCCCTCCCCACAGGAGGAAACCCTTGTGCTACACATCTATGCAGTGAAGGACCCACACTCAGCATGCCACCTGCAGCCTCTCTGCCCACGCATAGTGGAACCTGAAGCCAGAACTGGGTTTGGAGGCTTTGTGCAAGACCAATGAGGGCAACCAGATGCCTCAGAGGGGCCCAAAAAAGCCATGCTGAGAAGTACACAGCCAGCTGTGTGCTTCTCAAAAGCTTGCCCAGCCAAGGCACAGGCATGTGGGTCTTGGGCCTTCATAAAGATAATGAGGAAGTCAAGCCTCCTTTTAAAATGACAACGGTTCAAAAGAAAGGATGTCAAAATTTTTGATGCCCCCCTTTTTTTGGTGCTCAGATACTCCTGAATAGGGAGTGGATGTGTGTATGAAAATCAAGGAAATTTCATGGCCTCAGCTCTCTCCTTCCTCTGTGCACCACTTGCTCCTTTTAATTATATGACCTTGGCGTACAATTAAAAACTGCACCACATGCATAAAAAGAACTTATGAGACTCTCCCTGAAGCAATAAATCAATGACATTAGGCAATATATGAAGAGTACATATCAATAAAGTAGTAAAACTGACTTAGGTGACAAAGTGCATTCAATGACTAAATGATCAAAACATGTTTCCTCTGATCTCATTAAATTACAAATCTCCTGCTGGAAAATACAAATGAAAAATGTGAAAACCTTCAATTGCAAAGTGCTTTTCTATTAAAGCACTGCATTTTTATCGTGAAAAACTCTTGGTCATTTGTAAACAAAGTAAAACCCAAGTTCAATGTTTCTGAAGCAACCACTATGCTCTATATCCTAATTTGAGAAAATTCAAGTCTTTTGATCCTTAAATTTAAGGAAAGCTTAATCAGCTTCTTAAAATTTTTCTTTTACTTCAATCGGCCTTTTTCGATTCCAGCAGAAACCCAAAATTTTGCCAATGTTTTCCAACAAAAGCATTTCAAACTCCTTTTACTAGTACCACCAATCTGGTTGTAGCATCTCTTTTAGCAATTTCAAAGCAGGAGCTCACCAAGCAGTGTTTTAAAAGGCATCATATGCTCATTTTAAATCTTGATCATGCCATGAATTGTCATTGTACATGACTTAATCAAAATATTCACCTTTGTTTTACTGAAGTTACAAACGACCACACTGAACTTGTTATTGTTTACTTCCAATGGGATAAGCAGGTGCAGGAAGGTAAAGAAATAGACCATTTTCACACTGACTTTGGTATATACACTAAGTTTTTCTGTGCATCTGTATGTATACTTTTGATACTTCAGAGGAAGAGGGACAAAGAACACATTGAAACACTTGTCAAATTCAAAGGAGTTACTTTGATTTGAATGCACTTTTGCTCAGCTATCTTTACTTTCACTGCAAGGAAAATGCTTTTGGTTAGTGTAGGATCTTTTATGGGCAGCTCCGCTCCCTGCAGCATGCGTGTACTGGTGTCAAACTCCTGGAGAAACCAAAACCCAGAGTGTGCCCACAAGAACAGAAGAACACCTGCCAGAAGCCTTACATATAAATGTCTTGTTAAGAAAAGCTCACACAAGGCACCTCAACCAAGATACTTCAATCCGGTAGGAGTTCTGCTACGTAGACTTCTCTATATTTTTTTTCTTAAGTATCTAACAGGTACTTTGTTTGTCATTCAGTGGGCATTTTCTATAGCAGCTCTGAAGCATAGAAACCAATGACTGAACCACAGCAAAAACAAAACAGGTTTTACCATTTACTTCCAAGGAAGTAAGAGGTGGGAAATTTATGCATTTCTGAAGTTAGAACCACAAATTACAATCTCAACCTGAATCCATCTCCCTGCTGACTCTCTATTTTGTCTATTTTAACGGTAGGTGATACAAGGTACCTGTAGCATATTTATTTGTCTGTGGTTTTCTAACTCTCTAGACTGGTTGGCCTGAGACAATGAAAATGAAAATCAATAGTGAAGATAATTGGTCCAAAGGATTCAACACCCTGAAGTCACTAAGAAAACTTACAGCATCTTCAATGAGCTCTGTACCGGCTGTTTGCCTAGAAAGCTGTCATCCTTTACCACCCCTATCAATCTTATATAGCAAAGCATGACTATGCATACTATGTCTATATTACTGCTCATTTTTGTCCTTAAAAATCAATTAGGCAAACATGGCTCTCTTTTATCACATGATAAATATCATTATTTCAAACCGTTTACATGAAAATAAATTATAGGGTAGTAGACCAGAAGCACAGATCTCACTCTTGAGCTTAGCTGAGGCTTTTAAACCTCACACAGCCAAAAACTATGCTAATGTCTGGCCAAGAGTCAAAACAATACAGATTTGAAAGCCTCAAACACATCACCAAACATCCAGCACAGTTTCACCACTGGCTTAAATCAGTTTAATCGTGCTGGTGCTTCTCCAAGGCACTTTTTGCCTCATCCCTTGCTTTAGCATTAGCACAGCTATGACTGAAAATTATGTATTTGTTAGGATTAGTTTTAAACCAAATAGTCATCCTCATTTGCTGAGTGCATATGGACACACGGCACAAGGGAAGAAGCAGAGATGTTTAAATGGACAGCAGTAGGATTACTTCAAGTAATAGCCCACATTTACACTGTTTAAATTAACCCTAAAAACTGTGGAAGAACCCAAGGAATTCAAGAAGCACAGAGAAAGTTAAGGGAATATTTGTAAGCAGAAGTAGGACCTTGGTGATCCTTCCACAACAACAGGTACCTCATGCCTACTAAAGGAAGTTTGGCAAAACCCAGAGACTTGAGTAAAGGGTATGCAGGACAGTGTAGGCTGCACAACTCAGCCTGGAGCTTCCTCTACCACCTCCACTGGAGAAGCAAAATACCATTGCATGGATATCTCACTAGGAACTGCAGCACAAAGGTTCCATTCTCAGTGTAGTGCCTTTTTCTGAGGCATCACAGAATGGTTTGGGTTGAAAAGGACTTTTAAGATCATCTAGTTCCAAAACCCTCACCAGAGGCAGGGACATTTTTGCCTAGACCAGGTGGCTCAAAGCCCCATCCCCCTATGGGCTTGAACACTTTCACAGATGGAGCACCTTTTTTTCAAAGGACTCATTCCCTTACAGCGAAGGATGAGAATCCCTCATAAAAAGAGCACTTGCTCAGGGCATGACATGTGGGTTTCAGGGTCAAACCAATGTCTCCCAAATAAACACCTTGCCACTTCCAGGAAGGTTATTAACAGAGATTCAATGAAAATAGATCATTTATGTTTTACATTTGAGAGCATCACTCCATTTCTCCAAGGCTGCAGCAGAAAAATTTTAATTATCACATGAGAAGCATGACTTTTGTCTACCCTACCAAGTTTTGACATTTCCTTTCTTATGTTCTAGGTATTAGCTGATTGCCACATTGAAAAAGCAACTGTTTAATGTGGTCAACAGTGTAATAAAATGGTTCATAAAGTATTGAATTGGTTCCATAAAACTTCAGCATATGGGCTGGAAGGAAAGAGCAGTTGTAAGAGAAAGTCAGCTGAAATATTTGTAATTGCTGTTTACCAGTACTAATGATATGCTAAATAATCATTTAAGTGATCTTATCATGCAGAATTTAAAGAGGTTATTTGCTGACTTACACATTTACAAAGTAATAGCTCTTCACGTTAATCAAGCCCAAGTTCTGCTTTTTGGCAGCAGTTCTCCCCTGACAAGCATTTTCATGTCAGTATTTATCCAAACTAATTAGCTTACCGGCTTGAATAATTCTTATGAAACTTTTCTCCCCCCATTAACTTCTTACATTCCGGTTTTGTGAAGGAAATCAAATTAATATCATGGGGTTTTGAGTATTTTAAACAATATGAACCCACATAAATCTTACTGAATGACTGTGGCAAATTTTTTCAATAGCTTCACAATGCAGCATAGGAATGTGACTGTGGGCTTTGTGCTGCCTCTGACAAGTAGAGGTTAACATCCTCTGTACAAAGTTGGAGGCCTCCATTTGGCCAAAACTGAAAGAGGTTGTAAACACTGGATGCACGATTTGCAAGTAATTCGGCATGAAAGTATCCTCAAGAACCAGTGCAGTAACACCAGTAATCCTGACACAGACCCAGACTACCTGAATTCTGCACAGATGACAAATGTTGGGCAAAAACTTACACTAAAGACATGAAAAATAGTAAGCAATTGCTTTAGAACTACACAAATTGCAGATGTTCTTCTACAAGTTCTGCTGCCCCAACCATTTCACCCCCTATGCTTGGTTTAGTTTCCAAAATAATTAATGAGGCTTCATTCCTATCATTCCTAATATTTGCTTACTATAGCAAGTGATTTTTAATTTATTTTAGGTTCTTAAAACAGTCATGTTCTGCACTTAAGAAGTATTTTGAGTAAAAGGTTTTTGGCCATGGAACATCTGGCAAATTTCTGCCAACTCAAACTTTGAGTTTCTAATCCTGGGACTTAAAATGTACAAGCATGAGTAGAGCCAGAACTTGCCGCAGTGTTTGGGAAAGGCATTTAAATTATTTCCTGCATCTAGAGCAGACAGAAATTTCAAGTATTGATGTTATTTCAATCACGTCTGCAGAGTAACTGAATAAACACTTTTTTTAAGTTAAAAAAAATGCAAATGAGAATTTAGGAACTCAGGTGTTTTGTTCGAGTTATGGCATTTCTCTTCCTACCTGACATTTTAGAGGTTCCTTTAATTCTATTCCTATCCACTGAAAACCACATTGTTAAGATTATAAATGATCTTTTTTCCATTTTTCTTCCCTCTGAAGAATGGCAACATCCACTTTTCAAGCTTTTAATCTCTATGATCCTTTCCTTTGCTGTTCAGTCCATCCCTTTTAAACCAATCAATCCACAGATTAAAGCCTGAAAAGATTTCATGTTATCTAACCTCTACTAGCCTATCATGAGATCAACTAGACTTACTCCATCAACCCAACAGTGGAGGGGGGGGGGGGGGGGGGGGAGAAGTACTCTAGCAGCCTAAAATCTCATACAGAAGGAGAGAAATTGTTTCCTCTATCTACAAGCAGAAGAGGAGCAGTTGTGTCTCTTTCAAAGGAAACTGAAACAATCCTAAAGAGAAAAGAGAAGCATTGCAAATGCACAAGAAGGAAGAAGTCCAGAGTTTTATTCTGAGCTTCCTTTTCCCTTTTTAAGCAATTACACAACCAATTTTTACTTGTAATTTGTATGTGTGATTTTATTTGCATTAAGCTAACAACTTTCCTGACAGAATCTTTAACTGCTTCTGCAACAGTTGCAAGTGATTAGGCTGGCTAGATAAAAATACTCTGTTCATCCTAAATTTTATAATGCTCATTTGAAGACTTGCCTGCCACACTAGCAAGAGGAAAAAAAGGGACTCTTCAGTGCCATAACAGCTTTATATTATCTCCATAGGTGGACACTATCACCACATTTTAATAAAGCAGTGAGCCACTTCTCAGAAGCAGTCTTACAGTAACTTAGGCAGCTCCAAAAGACAGCTGAGAAGGTCAAAATGCCCAGCTGTATATCCTCTGCACATACTTTTCCAGAGACTTACGGAGGTGAAATAAAAGAAGTCTCTTAATTGATCCTTTTGCTTGGCTGGGATCTAATCTAAAAATACAAAATTTTAATCTGTCTATATTTTTGTCACATTCAGTAGCCACTGTAATTGTCTCAAGATCATATTTAATAGAGGGTTCTCATCCAAGGACTTCAAACTATATTTAGCAATTAAGACTGCCTCAGATCCCAGTGTGGAAGTGAACAAGCTCTTATGCAGAGGGAAGCTAGAGCACAAAGCTGTAGAAAACTTCGCCAGGATTGGAACAGAAAATTTGTGGCACAGCCAGAAAGACTTCCTGGCTCTCAGCCCTACTTCTCAACTATTGTTGCAGTGGGGAATAACTTGCAACAAGAACTACTTTGGGGTGAGGTATCCCAACAAACCATAATAAATTCCTTCCCGTACATACACGGTTCAAAGAGGAACTCCAGTAAATAGACAAAAAAAAAGCTAAAACTCATCAAAATAACTGGATAAATAACAATACTTAGGCCAAAGAAAATATTGTCCTGCCAGGGTTTGTCTTCACTGCACCAGACAGCACAAGTTCTTCTGCATAAGACTGCTTAACCCAAGTGAGAACAAATGCCTGCACCATGACACAGGTGTGCCTCTAAAAGCAGTAACAGTAGTTACAGAATAATGGTCTTCCACAGAACATTCTGTGCACCTGACAACCCTCATTTAACAGTGCATACTCTGGCCTTGGAAACACTGTAAGTACTTATTACAATGATGTTCATATTGAAGTTGCTTTTTTTCCCCTCTAAAGAGCTTTAAGTACTAGCATCAGCACAGACTGAATGCAGTACATTAGACAAGTTCAAATGCATTTTATCTTTGACCACAACTTCTGTTTAATTCCAGCACTGAAGATGAGGGTCCCACCAGAGGAACATACAACACTGGTCAGCACAACTCTAAAAGCTTGGAAAGCCTTCAAATACTTGTTTTCTTTCAGTGAAATATTTCTTTAGCAGTCAACTTGGACTTTTGAATTTAATGGATCCTGCCCCCTATGTCCTAAATGACAGCAAGTATCCAACTCAGTGATGTCTTGGGGAAGAAGGAGCAGTGTCTTACAGCCACTCTCCAAGCAGACTGCAAGGGTGATAAGCCCTTTTCCTTCTCACCCCATGTGGTGGAGCAGGTTTGCCACACAAATCCAAAATCACTTAAATAGGTATCTAAACTCAGAGAAGCAGAGTTATGCGGTCGGTCACTGACTGAAGCAGCGCACAAAACTTGCTCACTGCTGAAGTGAGATGATTTCAAGCACCTCATCAGCTCCTGGCGTTAAGGAGCCCATTGTTACTCGCCTTTAGTGCCTTTTCAAGAGCCACAGGAAGCCTGTTGATAGAAATGCAGGCTTTGCTCATCTAGCACTAGCAACAAATGACAGGTCCTAACTCATTCCCATCTCTAATGCAGAACGGCAGACAGACTCACATATGCATTTCCCTGCAGCAACAGCATCATTTCCTTTGCAGACAAAAACCCCCTCAGTGTACAAGGCCCGCCCTGCAGCTGCTTCCTCCTGCCTACCCCCTCCTTCCCATCCTAAAGGAAAATTGCTGTGGTGAAGGAGTATAAGCAAGGCCATTACCATGTCAATTCTTCCTCCATAACTGTTAAACTTCTTAAAATTTAAGGTGTTGGGGGCTACTAAAGTCTTTTCCGAACCTGTCAGCACAAAGCCCAACATCTTAAAACATGATCCAATGAAAGGAGAGAGTGAGATGAAGCTTCCCCCCTACTCATGCTGGAGCCTGGCCAGAAGGGAGGCCACTCCTGACTCCCAACTGCTCCCAGTGCACTAATGCAGGTTCTTCAGCTTGGACAAGCTCACACAAATTAAAACACTGCTTGGTAACAATCAGCTGCATCTAAATTAAGAAAGTTGTTTACAATTCACCTTTGCTGTTCACACTTCTACACTGAAATGACTCAGCCTGCCTGCTCAGTCATAACTCTCCTCATTGAAAAAGAAAGGGAAGGAAAAAACTCTCAGTTCAGGGGGCTCACATTTTCATCTGCAGACAGAGAAACCCTGCAGCTGAATGGTATTTCTCGACATATACAAATATCACTCAGGTCATCAATTAGGGCAAAGTGCATGTACTGTACTGCACCAGAAGGGTACAGCAGCAACAGAGTCCTAAAGACAACACAATGTCCTAAAATACAGCTCTGAGCAGTGTCCACGCTTGTAACAGGAGCAACAACACAGGCCACAGCAAGCCAGGACCTCTGACAGATGGAGCAAAGGCTGAGGATGCTCCTTCACAACTGCTCTAAAGCACATTTACAGTGGTAAAATGGACCAGACATCCCACCCTGCCTCTGTGCTCCCACACCTTTGTCCAAATGCCAAATCAAGTTCTAATCAGTGAGATACACTCTCATTGCCACTAGTTTCTCTCTCTAAACATGAATTATTTCTTGAGCCTTTGACATGTGACATCAAATTTCTGTACTTCAGGGATTTTCATTCCAGTAGCTGAGCCTGCCCCACACAGTTTTCCTCTGCAAACAAAGTCAGAGCAGTAAAGCTGAGAGCGGAGCTCCTGTAGCCCAATGCAGAACTTTTGCAGAAAAACCCTTCTTTCACCATGCAAGGTTGCCAAGAACAGAAACAAAATTTAGGGTGAGATGACTGCTTTTGTGAGAAAAGCCAGGAAAACCTTTATGCTAAGGTACACATTAAGTTGGACACACGAGAGACTCTGCCAAGTTTACATTTTCATTTCCTGACTTAGATGTCCAAGCTGCACTATGCTTTACAGTTAAGCATGAATTTCAAGATCAGTTAAAAAGGTTTCTTGTGGTTGTAGCCTATTGAAGTTAAACTGCTTGACTTCACCTCAAAATTAAGGTGAAAATGCTTCACAGAAAACTATTAAGAAAATGTGAAATAAAATAAGACCCACTTTTGCACGTTTCTGAATTTTGTCTGACATACCTTACCTTGAGAAACTATGCCAAAATCCTGTGAAGCGCTATTATTTACTCTCCTTCACAGCAGACTTAGAAAGGTTTTGCCCCAGAGCCTTGCTTAGGTGCAAAGTGATTAAAATACAGTTCAAAAGAACCATGCCACCCAGCCAGATATGAAGAGGTTGTTCTAAGACTTAGAAATAGACCATGGCTGATGCCAGAAGTGAGTCTATCCAAGTTGTTGTTTAATAAATGAGTCTGTCTAAACTGAGATTTATCTCATATCTGCCCCTAAAGGCAGTAAGAGCTGCCTTTTTTTAATATTTACTTAACAATGTAATTAGTTACAACATGTTTTCATTTCAATTATCAGTGACTAATGGGAGTACTTTGTGCATATGTGGTAACTGTCCCCCTTTAAATTACCAGAGACAATTGTACAGTAGAACATATGCATTTTGCTGTATTAATTCTATGCTTATATAGCCAAGAAAACACTTTCTGCATCACAACATTTCAAAAAAACACTGGAGTCAATTTTTTTTTTTTTTAAAGAACCACCTTTCTGATTAGAAATAAAGCTTGGGGTGTGCTTTCTAATATGAAACAAGTTTAAAAAAATCTTTCCTCCTCCTGCAACACATCTCAGTCCTGTGACTACCCAAGAGCAACCCTCTCTTTTTCAGTAATTATTTGGTGCATTTTTTTAATTACCTATCAGTGTTACTTTGTCCCTCTTGAAGTTTGTACAGGTGTATTGGGGGAATTTAGACAGAACTACTCAGCTGATTTCTGGTGATTAATGTGTTCTCTATTACAAGCAAAGCTATGAACAAAAGGCATAATGTTACTTCAACCCTATATAAAATCCCACTATTACTACCATCTCCAAAGAAAGACAGGAACTTAAGGGCATGAGAGTTATTTAAATACTGCAAAGACTTGTTACAACCGAAAAGTTTTCAGACCCCGGTAACATTGACAAAAGACTTCTCAGGGAGCATGGAAAGAGTTAAGAGGCAGCTGCAGCACTCTGCAAGCTACATCTGCAAGGTACAGCAGAGACAGGGGAAGGCAAACAAACCAAACTGAAACCATTCCTCAGCGCCCGGCCTCTTCTTCCTGTGATGTCATGCTACAAATTGCCCGGGCACTCTGCTCTGCTCTCCAGAAGGAGCTGGGCTGGCAGGAGCTGCTGAGGGCTGCGGGCTGCAGGAACAAACACGCTCTGGAATTCGGTTTCTGCCCTGGCAAGCAGCTCCCTCCCTTCTGCTTCTGTTTCCCGCCCCATGGGGCCAGGCAGCGAGCCGAAAAACTTGTTGTACAGAAAGAAGGGAGAAAGGGAAATGCAAGTGCCGACACTTCGCAGTGTCCAGGAAAACACTTCCTAAAGTACACGCTCCCAGTAAATTCGGATGGACAAGGCTTCGCCATCACAATCTGCAGCCAAGAGTAAGGCAGAAAGTCCTACAATGGCTTCATTGAATCGAGGCGGGAAATGGAACTAAGCAAGCTTTGGGGTGACCTCATCTGCCACAAATAATGCATTTTCCGACTTTTGCAGACTGGCTATGTGATTACAAATAGCACTCGGCAGAGAAGAGAGACTTCCTGGTGATTTCTGCTGGAGATGTACTCCCCTGCCACAGAGTTCACCTTCCTTCCCTGAAGTTTCACAGCGTAACAAACTTGCCAAAGTACGCTGTTCAAATACATCTGACCTGCAAGTTCTTCTGGAATTTCAAAAAGTTGCAATAAAAATACCAGAGAAAACATCAAATCACAGGAATTTTTAACATACCATTATAATGGTAAGCTCTAACTGTTCCACTGAGGACTCCTTTAAATATACTTTATATGGGTGTATCTTTAGCATGGTGTTTGTTCTTGGCCTCATAGCAAACTGTGTAGCGATCTACATTTTCACTTGTACTTTGAAAGTGCGAAACGAGACTACAACTTACATGCTTAATTTAGCCATATCAGATCTGCTTTTTGTGTTTACATTACCCTTCAGGATTTATTACTTTGTAACCAGAAACTGGCCATTTGGAGACATTCTCTGCAAGATTTCTGTCGCCCTCTTTTATACAAATATGTATGGGAGCATTTTGTTTCTGACTTGCATCAGCGTGGATCGCTTTTTAGCCATCGTACACCCCTTCCGATCCAAGACTCTCCGGACCAAAAGGAATGCAAAGATTGTCTGTGTTGCAGTATGGATAACTGTGCTAGCAGGCAGCACACCAGCAAGCTTTTTCCAGTCCACAAACAGCTGGAACAATACAGAGCAAAAGACATGCTTTGAAAACTTTTCAGAGGACACGTGGAAAACCTACCTATCCCGGATTGTTATCTTCATTGAAACTGTTGGGTTTTTTATTCCGCTCATCCTGAACGTGACCTGCTCCACTGTGGTCCTACGGACTCTGAATAAACCGCTTACATTAAGCCGGAATAAAGTAAGCAAGAAAAAGGTACTCAAAATGATTTTTGTCCATTTGGTGATATTCTGCTTCTGCTTTGTGCCTTATAATGTTACCTTAATACTTTACTCCCTTATGAGAACACAGACCTGGGTCAATTGCTCAGTGGTGACTGCAGTCAGGACTATGTACCCCATCACTCTGTGCATTGCTGTTTCAAACTGCTGTTTTGACCCCATAGTCTATTACTTCACATCAGATACCATTCAAAATTCCATAAAAAAGAATCGGTCCACCAGACCACGGGATGTCAGATTCTCTGAAAGGCCAGTTTCAGAAAACTTCATTCAACACAGCCTCCAGACCATAAAAATGAAAATATTTGACAGTGACTCTACAATATAAACTATATTAAAAGACTATCGGGACTAAACTGGAATTAGAAGCCTGCACATTTCTTCAGCTGTGGACATATATGCTGATATGCAAAGGTTGTGCTTCCTTCACATCTGAAAAGTTTATTACAAGGCTGTAAAAGTGTTAAGCATAACAGCACATAGAAAAAGTATTTTAAAAATCTATGTCAAAGGTTTGTTCCTACAGATTGTATGTTATAAATGAACTTTTGGGTTTAGACTAGGTGAACCAAAGTCCAAAGGCTGTTTGTCAAGTCAAACACAAATGAAAAAGCACATTGTTTTTCCTTCTTGAAGTTAAAACAGTTGCTCAATTTAATAATGATATCAGTTTCCAAGTTACTGAGGATGGGGGTGAAGTTAACTGCTTTATAGTGCAGAAAAACTGCCCCATATTGTCCTATCACTTCAGCTACTGCATCTAGTTCTCTAGAGTTTCCCTCTTGTCTCTTACTTCTTCTCCTACTGTCTTTTTCTCTGCACCTTCCTTCTTAGGGACCATTATTTTCACAGGAGGCTTCAGTCAGTGGGTTACAAGAACTCTGTTTCTTACAGGTTTATCTGATAAAAATACATGCTCTCTCCACAAGCCTGGCCCCCATAAAGCAATTAAGTCTGGTAGTTTAGAGCATTTGGAAATGTCTCAGACAAACTGGTATTCCTTCTCACCCCTCCCTCAGAAGCCTGTGTAATTAAAACAAAGTAACTTGTGATGACTGAAGTTAATGCTTTAGATACAGTACCACTTCATTAAACTCTTTTGTGAGAAGTTCTTCAACTTATCATGACTTTTGAGGAAAATAACATCCTCTGAATAAGTTAATTCAATCTCAAAGTACAGTTTCTTAGAAAAACAAGACCTTTTCTGACTAGAAATGAACATGCACATCAAGTCAATCATTTCTTCCAGGAAAATATTTGGTGTCCCATAATGAAATTCAAGATGCAACAATTTTGGAGTGCAACTTCCTCTCAATTTTTGTGTCCTAGAAATAATTTTAACATGAGCATTTAAAACTTCAAATGCTACGTTCTTCCAAACTTTAAAAAGTTTTAAAAATAAAGTACTTGGGGCTATATGCTGGCAAAATTAATCCAGACACTTTGAAAAGTCAGCACCATGTAAAAGGAGGAATATACATATGTCACTGTTACAAACAGGAATACATAGACAAAACTGCATTACAACATCCTGCTATATATGTTTCCCAGCTACTAGAGCACTGTGTATATTTTTCGCAGAATTAATCTGACATCACTGTAAAATAAAATAAAATTTAAAAGTTAAAATAAGTGTTGTTTTTTTCCTCCTCAATGGAGTCAAGAATAAGAACTGTGTCTAAATTAATTTGCTCTTAAGATTTAGGGCAGACAACTGCAACACAGATACAGCACTGAGACATTTTTACACCAGGGCTGTATACAGAGGAGTAAATCAATGTTGAGAAAAAACACATATTGAGCCATCAAACCATATAGTACGTTGTTATCTGGATAAGTTTATTTCCCTATGCAAAGCTGCTGTTTAATTTTTACAAATCAACCATACATTGCCTCCTACTTCTGGGAAACTGAGTTACTCAATGGCTGCTCGGAACCAGAGTTGACTGAATTTTAAATTCAACAGGATTTTCAATCTTTATCCACAGAACTTAGGAAAATTGAAATAGTATAGGCTGAAGCTACAAAGATAGCATAGATATAAATGTCTGCCTAACATCTGAGAATAAGCAATTATCTTTGTTGGGAATCCTAAAGCCTTCTGATTCATATCTGATTTCAAAAAAACGCATAAAACTCTCAGCATGAGGAGAAATTCTGTATGTTTTCCATATGCCATTGACAAATCCAAAGTCCAAAACTAGATATGCATCTCTAATGTCTCAATGTCTCTCTCTCTCTAAGGGGTCTGTTTAATATTAATATTTCTCCAAGAAATGTGAGACAAGAGCCCCCAATGTCACTGCTGGGCCATGTTTCCAGGACACTACTCCCCTGAGCTTGTCAAAGCTGTTACTCAGTTGAGTGACAACTTGTTCAGCAACACCCCTCTGCCTTCCAGCAGCAAGCACCCCAGAGCCTCACCTCGGTAAAGAGAAGCTACTCTTTCTGAGATTACAAAACTGCAGGGAAAAGTAAAAACCCATCGCTTAGTTAAAAGCGGAACAAGCAGACAAAGTCACATATATGAGCACTCCCCTTTAAACCAAACTTTCCTTGGTGTATTACCTCAAGTAGCCTGGAGAAGCACAGACAATTGTTCTCTCTGCTTTGCACTCACTCTCCAAGGCAGCAGCTTCTATTCTTTGGAAAGAGCACAGTGCAACAAAGTGTGATAGCTTTCTGATCAGTTAATAACTCAGTCTCCAGAAGTTATTTGAGGAAATTTTGTGTTTTTATTATTAAACATTTCCACTCTTCCACAGAGGGAAAAGAACCCAAACAAACCAACAAATACCCTAACATGAAAAAACCCAACACAGTCAAAAAGCATCATCTGTAATGCTGAGAATCAGACCATTACTTGAAAAATTCCTGATCTGACTGACTGGGAAGAGGGAGAATAAAACTGTACCTCCCACAAGCTGATATAAAGACAAGGTACCAGCTATTCAGGACTGGATGAGGTTTTCTCAGCCTTTTTTGGTTCTGCAACAGATAATCCTGGAGAGGTGTGGATGAAGCAATGCTTTCACTGGTACATTCCACAACAGATGCACTCCCTCTCTCTGCTCTTGACTTTGATACCAACTCTTCTGTCTCTCTGGTAAGGTCTTATGCCAAAATTTAAATGTAAAATCTAGATGAGAAGTTATGTTCCTAAGTCATGCCAAGACATCTCAAATATAAAAACGGATACATTGTAAGAGCTGCTGAGGATGTGAATGTGTTGCAACTCATACTTCCTAAAAGTGCACAATTTTTACTCACATTCCTACAAAGGGACAGTTAGAAGTTCAGTTTTAGGATCAAAACTCGAAAAACTGTTCTTTTTAGTGTGGTTTCTTCACCTACAGAGTGCAGAAAATGCACACTTCCCATAAAATAAAAGCAGGCTAAATTCAATTGATTCCAAGCATGCTTTTGAGCTAAATAAATGCAGGTAGATATTGACAACTAGAGTATTAATAAACAGTTTTAAAAGACAAGGAAAAAGAAAATTTACTATAGACACCTCAGATTTACCTCAACATAGCATTACTTCAGAATCAAAAATTACCTATTTTATACTTTCTATATTCAGCTTGAAGTTTTAATTTCTGGCTTTCACAAGAACAGAATGCCAGACAATTTTTTTTCACCTCAGTATACAGGTCTTTTAAATTTAGAGAAATATCAGTACCAAGTCAAATATGTCTTTATATTTTTCATCTTAAAGTGCGTAAAAAAATTCCTACAGAACATTGTTCAGGCAGGTAAGGAATCCTTTACTGAAATCAACCTCCAAGCTTTTGTTCCTTAAGGAAGTAACCTCAGTCACAGAAATGCAAAAATTGAAAAAGACCTCTGGAGACCAGGTGAAAAATAATTATGATAGTACTGGATCAGACCCCAAACATGCAACTAATCTACAATCCTGACTCCAAGGGCAGACAAGGCTAAATGCCTAGGGAACAAGATATGAGTAGGAGAAGTAGACACTTTCTCAACTGCTATACCACTGCATCAGTCATATCTCAGGACTTTCTGCATCAGACACATTCGTGTGTTCAGCAACATTTCTTCTTCCGTGAGCTTGTTATGTCCTCCTTCAAATTTGTGTAAAGTTTTTAATGTTCACAGCGGTAAAAAGTTCACACTGTGTGTGTGTGTTGGGGGAACAAAACTAAGAACCCCAAATTTCCTTTTGTTTCAAATCCACTGGTTTCATTAGTACCCCTCTCATTTCTTTTGAAAAAAGGCAGGGAGCACTAGATTGTCATTTAGTCTTTCCATGTCACTTGTGATTAGACAGTCTTCCATCATCTCTTGCAAATGACAAAGTGATTTTCATTTGTAATTCCAAGCACCAACATAACCAAAGATAAGACTTCTAGAATTACACAGAAAACTTAGCTAAAATTAGAGATCCAAGCCAGGCTCACTTTGAGACTGGGGATTTTGAAAATCCCACCTGATCACAGTATCCTCTAGCCTTATTTATTCTTTCAAGTTATTTTCTAAGAGTTTATCAGTGAAGAGCAATTTGTTCATACTTTTCCAGCAGTACATATAATACTATAAGGTTCTTCCATCTAAGCAGACCTGTAAATCCTGACAAGTTCCCTTTTTTGCTAGACTATTATTATTTAGACCTCAGGGTTTTTGGCATTGAGCACCACTGACAAAATGAAAGAGGATACATTTCAAAAGCTAAGGCAAAATGTAAATCAGAACTATTCCAAATCTAGAAGACAGAAATGCCTAGGTTGCATTTTTATCCAATTACCAGAATGTTGAAAACATTGTATAAACACAACTATCACTGCATTAGCACATTTACAGAACATACTCAATAGGGCTCATTTAAGATGAGCCAAATTCAGAAAGCCAAGCTTGCACAGTCTAACACTTCTGCAAGAAGATGGATGGAGAAGTTCTGCTTTGACAGTTCTGGTTTGATACTGAAGCCTTTCATATTTATCACCTCATCCCCATCCAGTTCCTGTCATGCAGCTGCTTATAAAGCAAGCCCAGTTCTTCCCGTAAGAAAACTGAACTTACCACAAAACAAAAAGAACCCTTCAAGCATTTTCTGGTCTTCTATAAAACCTACTACACCGTTGGAAAACTAAAAATTCCAGAGCTGAGAATTTAGATTTTAAATAATTCTTCTTCTTCTATTTCAGAAGCAGTCTGTCCACTCTAGGTCTATCAAAACTAAAAGCTGTCCAGCAGTAAGAAGGGGTAAATTTTCTATGGTTTAAACCTGAGAATCAAACCACAAGCAATGACAAAGGAAGGCCTCTAGAAAGTTCTAACCCTTTTATGATGAGATAAAAAGAATATTTTTGCACACACATAGCTTTAATATTTCCCCTAACTCTATCTTTTTTAAACAGTGAGTTCCTGCCTTAAAGAACAAAATTCTTAAATAACAATGCTAGCAACAGGAGGCATTCAAAATTATCATAATGCCATCATTTTGGGAATAATATTAAGTCTATCTCACATGAAAACAACTGTGGCTAGGTTAACTCTGCTTTTCAGATGAGCTCTGCAAATACTGCTGCTTTATGAAAGGAAATCGATTGGAAAAATTTATTAGGTACATAGCAAAACACAGACAAAAGTGAGAATATCAATGGTGAAGCAAGTACCAAAATATCTGCCTTTTCGGCCTAACAAAAAAAATGTTTCATTGATGAAATCAAATCTGAAAATTGCTGGTCTACTTGTATACTTATTTCACACTTCTTACGTGTGAAAGAAAGTTTACCACATAGACTGCATGCTATAGTATTTCACATGCTCCTGTTAGTAGCAAATGCAAAAAAAAAAAAAAAAAAATCAGTCCCTGCTGCTGTCCAGATAAAATCTGAGTTCCTCCCAGCTGCTGGAAGGTGCAACAAGCACACAGGGAGCGTGCCAAGCACGGGCTCTGGTCTGGGCAGGGTGACTCCCAAACAGAAAGGACAGGGAGCTGGCAGTCCAGGGACGTACCCGAGCCAAGTTCCGAGCTGGGTGAGCCTCAAGTCTCTGCTCGGGGCTCAGAACAGCAGGCAGGCAGCTGCAGAGGCCCCACATTCAGGTGTGCACTTACCAACCTGCACCTACCCCATCCTGACAGGCAAATCCAGCCCAAAGGAAAAGCTTCCACCAAACCTAGGGGGATTACCTTTCTGGAGGATGGTGAACACTACACTTGCTCAACAGCTGTGAACAGGAGGATCCACATCCCTGACAAGGGCTTTTTATTGCTGGAAAGTTACTGTAAGATAGTGATACAAACATAACTGAAATACTATATATGTTTATATAGTACAAAAACAGACACAAAAGCACTTACTTGGTCTACAAAAAAGCAACTCAAAACAAACCCCATGCTTTCATGCATCCAATAACTTAAACAAAGTGCAGCAAGCAAAGAAACAAAAACATCTTCCAATAATATATAATTTGACAGTTTGACAAGATACTGGTTTGGCCTAAGAGCTTGAAAATTGAGCACACGGCTGGGGAAAAAAACCCAAACCTCCATATTAGAATGCTTGTTTGGCACCCACTTTGCTTCTTAACATAAGCTAACTTTATTTACATAGAAGAGTTAGCAAGTGAGTGAGTCAAATGACACAGCAATAAGGAAAGAAAGAGTAATAAAAGCTTGTGACAATTATTCAGGACTCCGGATCAGATGAAGTAAGCCAGACCAAAACAAAAAACCAGATCAACCAACAACAACAAAACCCCAAAAACCAAACCAAAACTTCATTCTATTCATTTTACCAGTTTTGTTTCACTACAGAAATATATAAAACTAAAAAGCTGGAGAGCATAGTCCCATCCAAAGAAGGAGCAACAGGGATAAAGCTTAGGTTAAGTTCTGTGACTGTATTTACTTTTGTATTTAGGGAGACAGTGATATCAAATTTGCTGCAATTCAGCAAGATTTTAAAAAACTGAAGAACTGCAAAGATACCTCCCTGAATATATTCTTCCCTCATGGGCAACCTTTAAACACTTCTACAAAGTATTTACAATGCAAATATAACAATGTTGCAGGATGAAAAGCTGAAGTTCAAACTATCTAGAAACATAGTAAGACTAAAATCAAATTCCTACAGCTGTGATATGACCACCAAAACACTGGATAGTATTAAAAAAAAAATTAAAAACCTCAATAACGTGAAAACCCAGGGTTCTTAGAAAACTATTTCACTATTCCTTATTACTTATAATCAGGCAACCCTAAAGAAAAACAGACTAAAGAAAAGCCTATCATGTTAAGGCAGACTTATTTCTGTGACTAAATCTGTACTTGGTACTGGTGTACAGACAAGCAAGATACGTTTATGCTGCAGCAATCGAGCTGGCAGCTCCCCTGAGCACAGCCTGTACACCCCAGCTCCCTGTTACAGCTGTAAATCTACAGCCAGAGAGATCCTGACACAGCCTGGGTACGTGACCTCCATGTGAAAACACAGCAGTGACTACAGATAAGATACACAGCACAAGCAGCCACCTAAAGCAAACCTAGGCACAATTACATAACCACCTCTTGCTAATCTCCCTTCCATCCTTTAAGGAAGGGGGAAATGCAGTTATGAAGAATAGAATTAAGCAAATTATTTGCTCCTACCAACTTTAACAGACAAACACTATAAACTAATCTAGTTTAGGTTTGTCATTGAGTCAGATGACAGTGGAAAGGGAATAGTCCTGTTGTAAAATGCAGTTTTAAAATAAACAGAATGAACTGCTTCCTGGAAGTACAGCTCTGTCTCAAGTACAGAGGAAACCTAAATATCTAAGTACAGAAGTAGGACTCACACCCCCTAGAAAAACTCTATTCCCTAAAGCAGTAGATGCAGCAGGGAAAAAAATCTTAAAATTCTTAATCAAGAATGGCATCAAAATTTCACAGAATGAAAACTCGGCATAGTTGCTGTGTCTTAGGTAATCCCTTTAGTCATGTTTGTACTTGAAACAAGAGCATCTTAAGGGTTGGGCTGACTTGGTATACCTGCAAAAGATAAACCTTTTAACACTGTGCTAACACAACCAAAATCCTCCAGTCCTAGTGAGTGCTTTATACACTTTCTGAGTGCCTACTAAAAAGTGAATACACTGTCAACACAGACAAAAGCAGGAAACACAGGACCTCAGCTTTAAATGTTCTGGCTTCTCTTCCAGTAGCCTAGAGGATTTTCTCAAACGGTAACACCCAAGCATGAACAACAGTTTGAGTCATCTTCACGATAAACAGGAGTGGCAGGGAAGATTTTCAAAGTGATGGGAGAGACAGTGAAGACTATAATTCGCTGTTCTTCCTGGTTTTTCAATTTGCCTTCAGCTGTTAAAGCACATAAAAGTTTCAAGCCTCAAAAGGCACAGCATGATTTTTATTAAAGGAAACTCTTCAGGAGTACTAGAAAGGCATGGGACAAACACTCTTACATATTTCATTTAAGCATTTATTAAAGAGTGTGTGTGTAAATATCTAGTCAAAATAAAAAAATATAAACATATTCATATATTTATATTACATTAGGTTGTATATTCACCAATACCCAAAAAGCAATCATCTTATAGATTCTTAAAAATGTGTCCTGTTACAACAAAGGTAAAAATCACAGAAGGCTTTCCAGCCACAGCTGTGACAACTGAAATATCATAACCTTAAAACATTTTAAAAAGCACATGCAATAGAACCATTATGAGCCTTTAGCACTATCACGCCGAGGAGCAGTGGTCATGACCTCTCTCATCCCACATGCTTCTGGAACACACTCATGATGCAAGCAGAAATATATTTAGTATGTACAGACAGAAAACCTCAAATATATTCTCAGTTCCTTTTTGAAGGTTAAAGCTGCATACTCCTAATGTAACTTTGTCAAAAGGAGCATGGTGAGCACATGACAAGCCATTGTTTGGTGACCCTTAGCATGTTTTGTCCCTTGCAAGAAAAACACTAGAAAATTCCATATTACAAATCCCTGCCCATTGCAATTTCCAAGCTGAGGCAAGAGACAAAAATCCAGAAGCCCACAAGATATTAGTGATGTCTTGAGCAATCTGATGCCTGCAATTCTTGAGGTGCCTGTCTTTACACCAGTGAAGCTACCTCCGTAGATTGCATCCTGCCAGTGAGCATGCTTGCAGATGTTGCTCAGCATTTTTTTGTGCCTAAGGCTGTCCCTCATTCACAAATTAGGTATGCCTGTATCTGAGGAAAGGCAAAATTTAGCAGGCATCAAAGGGGTATGCCTGATACATTCCAGCTTTCCCAAGAGAAGCCAGCTGCTGTGCAGAAACGCGCACGAGTCCTGCAGCCCAGAGGAAAGACAGCACAGGAACGCGTGACTCATTTGCCAGCACTGAAGTCGCTCATGGTTGAGCCCACGACGGCATCTGTGGTTGGTAGCACAACGAGCCATGGCCTGTCCTGAGGCCTCAAGGGCAAGTGGCAAAGCACAGCTTGCACCCACATAACTACACACTCTCCACTGCTAATCTACACCAGCAGCTGAAAATAGTCCCTAAGCTGCATCATGCCCCAAATCTTGCCTAGGCATTGTCCAGAGGAGAGCCAACAAGTGCCAGAACAGGCCAGGGAACATGTTACCAATGAAATACCACCAATGACTGTGGGGCAATACCTAAGCCCAAACTATTGTCCCTTTGAGGCCAGTACTACAAACTCAGCCCCAAATACCCAGCCCTTGCTACCTGACCTTACTTGGCTGCCTATCAACAAGATTTTGATTTATTCTTTTAACACAACAGTAAACCACTTATCCAGTAACCTAATGTATCAAATGTTAACAGTGTGACTATTCCTACCTCTTCCTCATTTAAAAGGAATCACTTAAGATGTAGAAACCAAAGAGGACTTAAAACTGCGTGTAGACACCTACCTTCACAGGAGCTGTAGGACTTCAAACACACCTAACAGAAAACTCTACTGAGAAGGATAAAAACCACAAGAAAACATTAACTCCCCTTTCTAGATGCTCAATTACTCCTTACAAGGAGCACAGAAACCTAATTTGAAATTGTACAGTGCACCCAAGGAAAGAGGCACTAAGCACTAGAGAACAGTGAGCTCCACAATAATTGTGTCCTTGTACAGTCAAAGGCCAGGAGGCTGCATAGCTAAGCCTGTACTATTCCAAAGTACTAAGGAGCACTAGCTGACCTGTAACTGCTCACAGGTTTTACCATGACCTGGATTTCTCTAACGTTTTTTACACAAATCTTAAACATACCTACTTAACAATTTTTCTCCTTAATGCATGATCAAAGTAGGTCTGCTGTTATTCCAGCTCAGCGAGTCTGTCATACTAAAGTAGTAATATATTCTTTGGGAATACATGGTTTTGAGCATGAAGGCATTTCTGCTGCAGTGAGCTGCATCATTTAAAACCAACAGAAGTCTTTGGTGTGGGATGAGGTATTTAAGTACAAACATCGACTATACAGTTAGTTATTGCAAACATCGAGTTACAATGTGTGATAAAATAACACTGTAGATTTCATTGCAAATGTTGAATTCTCAATAGAAACCACAGAAATGAAGAAGCTAAAAAAGGAGAAACATTATGGAGCATAGTTTAAGCAACTACATGAAAGAAGTTATAAATAACGCAAAACACACTTGTCTACTTCTAATGATATTTTAACCATTAAGAGAACTAACTTCATGAAGCCATCTTTGTCTTTCATCAGTCATTATAACTCCAAACCATACAACTCCAAATCACAACACATATCAATATAGGTGTTCCTTCCTCCTTTGAAAAAGATAAACATTAATTAGGATAGCATGTATTAAAGAAC
Organism: Lanius collurio; assembly: GCA_020086605.1. Lineage (NCBI taxonomy): Eukaryota > Metazoa > Chordata > Aves > Passeriformes > Laniidae > Lanius > Lanius collurio. The sequence continues at coordinate 4,695,400 of JACBWW010000006.1, read as the reverse complement.
AATACAGCCAAAGAAGGCTACAGTGTCAACAGCTGCGGTGCAATGCACTGCTTTGCCTTCACATCTGTTTGTTACTCACGCAAAAACAAACATGAAAACCACAGCTGAAGTTACCAGACCAAATCAGGCTGTGAATGAACTCCCTTTTAGCCTGCCACAATGAACCTTCACATTCTGTTCTGAACTGTTGGCAGATTGCAGGTGCTAATGCAGCTGACCCTCATTTCTGTTAACAGCAAGAGCTACCACATAGCCTTTTAAAACTGCAATCCTAAGAGAAATACCCCTTGGAATACTAGTGCTCACACGGATGAGTTAACAAGTTAATAACAGAACACTGCAGTCTGCAGAGCTAACCAGGAAAGCGTGGAGTGCTTCTGTCTCTAACGTGCTTTATGTTCAGGCAAGGCTACGGTTGGCCTGCAATTCCAGTGCAGAAGAACAAGACCCTTTCGCTACCCCAACACTGTACCTGTGAAAGAGCATTTGCAAGAAGCACATCCTCCAAGCAGCAGCGTGAAAAACACAGTACCTTGCTTGTACCTCCCCATTCAGAGCTTACGAGCAGAATGGAAGCCAAGAGGCTGGATTGCTTTGCAGATACACATAAGAAAGATGTGCCATAGGCATTTACTTCCTTGAATGGCACAGCAAAACGAAGAAAACACACAAGGATTTCACTCAATATAGATTGAAAACTGACAGACTTCGTGGTTGGTTTGCCTGCACTGAAAACCTGCTCTTCCTTGTTTATTCCTAACAAACTGCAGCAAACAGCAAAAACACTTTAGTCAAAGATGTGACATGGCAGTTGACAGGGCTTTCTCTAAGGGAAATTCAGATATTCTGGAATTTGTTCACATAACCTTGATTTGAGATATTCAAAACAATTACTTTTTTGGGTGGCCACAATTGACCGAATTATGGAAAAGGCTGAGCATGAACTCCCAGGCTGGCAGGTAACAAGCTATCCCTTTCATAGGAAACAGATTTTAATTATGGAAGGATTTAAATCATATTTCTATAAGTATGATAAAAATGAAACAAAGGCTATTCAGCATCTTTGAGTCTAAAGTAATTTCAGTTCCCTTTAAAGTTACGAAATCAAAACAGTGCTCAAAATAATGTGAGCATAAACTCAAAGTAAAGCAAGACTATTGTACAGTGTATTTATATTTTGCAAATAAAAATTACACAGCATTATTAACATATTCTAATATGATCTCCACATAATCACCTGGAAGCATCATAACCTCATTGGTAAATATCTGAGTGGTTAAATGGGACTTCTCCCTTCAGGATTCAATAAGGATTTAAGAAAAAGGAAGTACTTTTCACATGATTTAGTCAGTATGTACTTGCCCCTTTTTAAAATCAAGAATTATTGACAACCTTCAACTGGATTCCACCCTTTATTTTGTCTCACTATGCCTTTTTTTTGGTTAAAGGATGACCTAGAAAAGTTTCATTTCCTTCCTAAAGCACAGATGACTAAATCAGCTAGCTATGCAAAAGCAATAAACATATTCCCAATGATAACTAAGGAGTAATATTTTACCTTCAGAAAAAAGTAAAAACCAGAATCTTTTACATTCACTTGATTCAGCTTCCGAAGTCAAGTAAAGGTCAAATGCACTTGAGCCTTTTTTTTCAAAGAAATTGTACAAAGCATTTTTCCTCACAAAAGCTCTGTGATAAGTAAAACTACAATAAATTCAAGATATTCTGTGTTAAATTGCTCAATCCTTTTAAATCTCTCATTGAAGTCCTGCTTTTTAAAGCGGTCAGGAGAATGAGCAAAGACTGAAGCAGACAAGCCTTGTAATGAAATGTGCTACCCGGGATGGTGGAAAACACAAGAACTAAACAAAAACACATAGCAAGTAATGGGGAAATCAAATTTGTATTATACAAATGTTTGTAAATAAATGTTTTTCAGAGGTTTCTATTCTCATCTACTATGCTAGATGTTTCAGGAGTTTTTTTGCATAAGCTTTACTCATTCCATGCTTTTCTTCTTCATTTTAACACCTTTTGGGAGGAAAAAAACTCCAAAAACCAACAGAAAAACCCCCCAAAACCAAAACCACTCTCTAATCATATAAGGACACTTGAACTTTCTTGAGACTACATCTTTGTTGGACTGCTTAAAATTAACCCAAAACAACCACTTATGGGGAGACATTCTTTATGAGTAAGAAGGTGGCATCTGGCTTTTCTCTCCTCCTTTAGCAAGTGTTTGGAGGTTCAGAGGTATTTTCTGGTACTACACTTCTCCAGTTGCTTGCCCGTTCTTGAGAGAATTGCTAATTAAGCTGACACTTGCAAACCTTGTCCACCATTGCGTGGAGACAATCCCCAGATAAGGAACTGCAGAAGAATACAGAAAACCATTATTTTGTTCACTAGCTGAGCCTTTCTGGGGTACCTCAACAGCCTCCTGGGTCAGCCATGTAAGCATCTTCTCCTGCTTCTAATAAATTAAACTCTTCAGGCAAAACCAGCCAATATTCAGATGTGAGGAATGGGCAGATTTTCCACACTAGAGGACTCATGGCTTTACATTTCTATGTGGGGCTTCAGGTCCTTCGCTGCAGTGACCCAAAGACTCAGCAAGACATTTTGGCATAGAAAATGCTTCAGTACTCCTCCTCCTCCTCTCCTGAGCACTCTGCTATTTACAACTCACAGCCCTTCCTCCCCTCATGGGCAGCCAGAGGAGGCAGTGGAGGCCAGCACAGGATCTTGTGGTGCCTGCCCTGGCTGCCACAGCTGTCCTCAGCTTTTGCAGGAAACCTGCTGTGCCCTCTGGTGCCAAGCCTCCAACAGTAGGAGACACCCACTGTCTGCGGCCTGGGGAGACCCAGACCAGGGGATATGGAGGTCAATGAAGCAGCAGGGCCATTGGACACACATCATGCACATTTCTTTTCCTTCCCTCCACTGAGCTCCACTCCACATATCTCTCTGTCATTAGGTGATCTTTTTTCTATTCCAGGCTATTAACACTCAAATCAGCCACCCCAAAACAGTACCAAACACGTCCCTCTAGAAACTCAAAAAGACAGTCAAAACATTAAAATACATTCAAACAGAGCACTCAAAAAAACTGAAATAGTCCTGTGCTTGTTGATGACATTATAATTTGTTTCACAAAAGCCTGAAATGCCTGTAATTTTTGAAAACACAACTCTTTGGATTTTCCAGTCAGAAAGCTCAGGTCTAAATTAGATTATCCTGCATGCCTTGTCTGAGTTATTGGGTAGAAACTGGTGGATACGGTGTACTGCTGATCAGTAACCTGGCTTCAAGCTGGTTTGTAGAAGGTAGCAGGAGTCACTTCTTGCTCAGAGGGAGTCAAACCCTGGTATCTGTACCTCTGTCTTTTGTCCTCTGAAGGTTACAATTCTCAAATAGCTTTTACATGCCTGCAAGTTTCCTAAAATAGTGTCTGCCTCTTAAAACACCCCTTCCTCTCCAGAACTAAAAGATATGGGATGGGTTCTTAAATGGTTACTTTATGTCTCTCTGGTCAAAATTACCAGTCTCCTGCTTTGTGGCATAAATAGCCTATTTCTGGTTAATAAGTAATAAACAATGAAAAGAAACAATGTTTGATTTACTGAAATAGAGCCTAAAAAAACAAGCCAACCTTCGAGCATTTTATTTTAATGGCATCCAAAAATACCTAAGTGACTGAAATGCAAATGACAATGCAAAACAGTATTTCAAGTACTGATAGCAAACATATCAGATGCCCAGAACGGAGGTGCTATTGCCAAGTAGGAATAGCAACTGGATAAAAATTAACTTTCAAATAAAAGCATAGAATTTACTGCTGACTTTGGTACCAAAACACAGTTAAGGGTATTACCCCTTACAATTTGTGCCAGACTAATAAGATGATGTTGGTTTACAATCACATAAATCAGCAGAGCTATATTGACTTCTTCCTCTGACATCCTCCTTTTTTTTTCTAAAACCAGAAGACATGCCAAAACAAATCCTGCTTTGCTCTTGTAATTAATTTTTCTACAACTAAATCTCAGCAAGACCACAACTTATTTTACAGAGGTGGGTGTGACTTCTTTTTTTCTAGGTAAGTATGTTATGCAAGGGCAAATACTACTTCAAAGTGTCACTTACCGACTGCCAAGCGAGAGACTCCATAATTCGATGCTCACAGTGTTCCAGATGCTTTATCATTTCCCGTGTTAGGCTGGGCTCTGCTCTAATAAAGCTTTCGATCACCTTGTAGAAGTCAAAAGCTTTTAAATCAAATACATTGAGAATCCATGGGAAAGACAAGTCTGTTTCAGCACTGGTACTGTCACTTTGTGAAGCATTTCCTGAAGGGAAAACAGACTAAAATTATCACAAAATTCTATGTTCTTCCACTTTTGGTCTTTTTTCCTTTTTGTATTTACTGACTCATTGCTAGCTCAGACATTTCAGTTAATTGCTTTCTGTATTTTGGGCAGGTTTTTTTGCTATTTACTCTACTTTATAGATTAGAATAGATGATAATAATTATCATTAAGTACCAGACTTTAGATTTAACTTACTGCCATATGTAGCCATGACAACCTCAACAGCACACGCCAGAAGAGATGTGTGGAAGATGTTATCATTCAGAAGTTTGCTGAAGAGAAAGGAAGTTATTAGTACTTGTCTCAGACTTAAAATAGCAGACTTCAATAACAAGTTAGGGGCAAGTACCTGAAATTCTGCACTGAGAGGCGCTCTTCCTCCTGAAATAAGTAAATTGGACAAAACTTGTGAATATTCTTGGTATTTCTACATGCCCTGCCAGTGCTAAGAAAGCAGTACTACACTCACCGACTTCAGCATGGACTCCATTACTCTGTAATACAGACGCACTCCAAGCTTGTACCTCTGTTAGAATGAGAAATTAAGGAATATTAACAAGAAGTTTTAACAAACTACAACAGGCAGACTCTCATGTTTTAACAATCCAGAACATTCCAGTTTTTGACAGAGCCACTATAAAGAACTGTCCTCAGTTCCACTTGCCAGTAACATTGGAGAGGCCTCAAGGACTACTAAGGTGTGTGACTACCCCAACCACGTGAAGATTTAACCAAGTATAACGGCATGAACTGTGCTCACGTTGATTCACGCTAACAGGATAAAAAGCAGGGCTGACAGACAGGAAGGAGACTGTCGAGTACAAACTTGGTTGGATTTATTTTCCAAAATCCTTGTTGAAAGCACAGCTGCCCTCCTGATTTTATAAGGAAGTGAGTCACCTTTTGCAGTTTTAGGCCAAGTTAGCTTAACGAATGCAAATATATGTTTCACTTAATGTATTTTAGCCAGCAATTTTCCCATTCTTCAGAAAAGTATTGCCAACATACTTCCACCCAGTTCCTATTGCTCCTTATATGTTAAGAGTGATTTGTTAAATACTATCTTTACAGTGTTTCCTCAATTTGAAAAAAATATTGTTACTTTTTACCTTTACTGATCTGCACTGAATAAGGATTGTCAGTAAGTCAGGTCTCATGTTAGCCACTAACAGTTCAAACAAGTGATATTCAACACAAACACCTACCTGTGAGCCAATTTCAGCCCATCCCTGTCCAACTGCTTCAGCAAATTTCTTTTTGAAGATGTGGTCAAAACTTTCCACTCTTTTCAGGATACTATCCTTAGGGTTCACTGTGCAATTCTAATAAAGTACAGGAAGCAAATTAGGGGAAGGAAGGGCAAAGAAAAGATATTTTACTTAAAAAACATTTTAATCATTTAAATTATTGAAAGTCCTGCTTCCCTTTGTAACACCTCTCAATAAGGTCACCAACATAAAAATGGAGTATTTAAAAGAGTGCAGTACATATTTTTCTCTTTTTTGTTTCCCTTTTATACCACCATTTTTCCCCCCATTCAATACATACATAAAAGAATTTTAATATTTAGCTCAGTAACTAAAGTATTTAAGCACTTAAAAGGTTCCCATCCACAATAGTTCGAGAGAAGTGCTTTCTACAATGAATGATTACATTTAAACCAACCCAATAAAAATTTACTCCTTCAAAAACACGTGCATCAAATCTACAGGTGTATATTTTGCTTGAGTGATAATTCCAATAATTTTACACCAATCTTCTCTGTAGTCACTTACATTGAAATACATGATGAGAGTATCTGATGGTTTATCAGCTGCTGAGTTTAAAATCATAATCAACTGCTGAATGTTATTCATTGCCGCTCTGGAAAAACACAATAAAATGCATAAGCATTAAGGTTGGCTTTACAGCTTCCAGAAACTGAACAGCAAAGTCCCCCACAATAAAAATTATGATTTCAGTTCTCACTCTAGCTATCAAACAAACTGTTGGGAAAATCTACTGCACTGTGCTAACTATTATGAATTCTAACAATACAATTGATCTAATTATTTACATACAGATTGTGATAATTTTAATAACAGAAAGAATGGCCTAACACCTAAGAAACAGTTTGATTCTTTGGTAGTATTGTTACTTCCTGAATTTTTCATTGTGGTTTTTGTTTTTTGGTCAAATTTTGTGTTTGTCTGTTTTAAATTTCTGTATCACTTAATCTCAATTTGGCTCATATCACCAGTCAAACAAATACAAAACCAAGAAAAACATGTTCAATCATTGCAACTGTAGCAGTGCAAAGATGCATTTTTCTTTAATCTACCTTTCACAAGGTATTGGTGAAAGAAATCACTTCTGCCAAACTCTACTAATGATAAAGAAAAACATAACACTGAAAAAACATAAAACAAAAACATACAACACATCCTCGTTATGCTCTACACTAGTACTTTACACCCTTTTTATAAACTAATTTCTATATAAATTTCCAGATACAAATCCACTGATAAAAATTATTAGATTCTCTTCAGTTTCAGGAGGCTTTAAAGCAGATTCTATGAGTCTAAGTTCAGAAATACAACACTGTAAGGTAATTCAAAGCAATTAGCATGGTGCTTTCAGCATTTCCTCTACAGTGCTCTGTTTAATCGGGGAGAGATAAGGATTCACTTGCCCCTCTAAGCTGGTGATCAAAACTTTGCTGCCATCTACTGACACTTCTGGCTTCATGAAAACCTACAGCCCAAAATCAGTGCTGGTGAATAGGCCCTTCACATGAATTGCCTTAAATAGCATCAGTTTTGGAAAACTCAGAGCAAAGCCCAGGTGTGGATGGAGAGAATCTAAATATCACTACACTTTCTCTCAAGATCAAAGTTGGTTTAGCACATTTAAAATTTTTTGCAATGCAGAAACTTCGCACTTCTGGACTTTGTCAAGAACTTTAAAGAAGCATCTTTGCCACTGTTAGAGGGCTTTATACCTACTGTAAATATAAAGTGACAATGATCAGAACCACAGTATGGTCTATGGAAAAAAAAAAAACCAACAAACAAAACCAAACCCACAGTTCCTTAAAAATTAAAACAGACTACTCTAAAGATGAATATTTCTAGCTACAATATTAAACAAAAGAACACATTTAAGAGGAAAAAACTCATACCTAACAGGAGTCTGTGGAAGCATAATATTGATTTCCTCATCTGGATTGTTTTTTAGTGGTGTCCTCTCCAACTGTGAGCTACAGAAATGGAAAACAAACTTATGAAGAACTAATGCAACTCAAAAGACAATGTTTTCTATAAAGACTTACTAATCTGAAGAGAAAAATGTGTAACAGATTTCTAGATTACCTAGATATCCAATCAATCCAGTTGTTTAAATTCCCAAGTAGATCTGCTTTGAGCAGGATGTTGGACTAGACAACCTTTGAAGGTTCCTTTTTTCCTTTTCTAGATTTCTATTTACAAACAGCTTAATTTATATGTAGAGATGGTATTGGTTCCATTTTAATCCAATTTTAAATTAGTGTATTTTCATAGCATAGATAAATTCAGACTCACATGGTGAACTCACATTAAGTTATAGAAATCCTGACTTGTCAGAAATTGCTAGCATTTAACTATAAGACTGAAAAAAAAGATAAAATCAAACAATCATAGAATGGTTTAGGTTGGAAGGGACCTTTGAGGGCCATCTAGTCCCACCCACCTTCAATGAGTAGGGACATCTTCAGCTAAATGGGGTTTCTCAGAGCCCTGTCCAGCCTAATCTGGAATGCATCCACCATCCAAGCCATTCAGTGCCAGCTGGCTTCAGAGCCATAACACAACCTCTGGCACATCTAATCAGCTAGTATGACATGCCTCCTCCTCCTAACTCCTCAGCTTTTCCCTGGGCCTTGCACAGGCTAAGAGTTAGAGCAGAGCTTCCAAATCATTTTAGGAAGAGTCACAGTCACATGTTGTCTAATTATTTAAGTGATGATATAAAGCAAGGCTGGTGATACCAGAAATACCTTGGCTGAACTACAAAGCCAGCAGGCCAACAAGGTACAGAGATCTCCACTCATAACACAAGGGGGCAGAGAGCCACACAAGCTTGCAGTTTCTATTACAGAATGAGAGCAGTAAACAGAATTATTACCATGCTGTGACTTCAGGCTGCAGGGTTTCATCGTGGTTCAGAAATAGTCTCGCGTCTATATCTTTGTTTTTGAGATAGAGCTCATCATACTGTTTCAAGATAACTTCAACCTCAAAAAGACATTGAAAAAACCCCAAATTTATTTTACAGGAACAAGTTTGACGATTTACTGAATAACGTAAGTTATTCCTACCTCATGATTACAATGCTGAAATACTAAAAGAATAACCTTGGAGCTATGAATTACTTCTTAGACAACAGCTGAAACATACACAGAGGAAAATTATTGTTTATAAGAGAGAACAATCCAAGATCATAAGATTTTTTTTTAAGAAAAAAGATTCCTGACACTGGAAAAATAGCTAGAGCAGGAAAAAGACCTGCAAATCAAACTAACATTTCCATGCTTTTAAATCCTTCCTTCCAGAAAAAGGGGTGTGTCTCCAAGCGCAGGAAATGTAAAATGCTTTTTTAAGAACAGCTGTGGGACAATTTGCTCGGTTCCTGTCTTTGATGGTTTGCACAACAAGGCCCAAACCCAAATATTTTTTTTTTCTCAGCAGAAGTTTCCTCATTTTATATGAATATATTTGCATTGGAGTAGCTCTTAAGAGACATGTCTATAGCTACAAAAATAGACTTATTTCATACCCACACTGTAGTTTTTTATATAACTGTTAAAAAAGTTTCTTAACTGACTAAATCCCAGATTGATATGACTTCATTTTGCATGGAAAAGTTTATTGGATTTTTTTTTGATTTTTTTTAATTGCTTCATTTTATTTTTACTTTGAATGACTAACTGGAAGTCTGCAACTTTTTTTATCTGGGCCTCCAAATCTGCTGCCATGCTCATGCAGAAGTAGGCAGCCACTTCAATTATCTGCTCCCTGAGCCCTTAAACATTAAATGATGATGTGCTCTGGCAAACTCCTGCTAGAAAAACAGGCAACAGTGCATATGAACCCAAATTAGTCCACTCTCAGTCCCAAGAGAGAGAAAGTTACAAATACCGCCTACACAGCTTTGCTCCTTACCCTCTTCTTTACATCTGCCAAATGGATTTGCTCCAAACTGATCTCACAGTTAAAACTTTGAGATTAGGTCTGTTAAACCAAAGATGATATTTCAGTTCTCATTATCACTATTCTTTATATTTTAAAACTTAATTATATTTTCCTTTTTCATTACTTTCTTAATGGCTCATGCATGCTTTTCATCTAAAATTTTCAGTATCTCATAAATTTCTCAAAATCCAGCAGCTCTTAGACAAGATGGCTGCAGTGGGCTAACTTGGAAGAAACCTTCAGTCAAAAATAAGAGTTCTGTACAGTCTATTCATCAGTGCCTGATAAAGCCTGACAAGCAAACACATGGTAAAGACAAACAAAATACCAACATTAAACCTCAAAGGCTTTTCTTGCTTTTTAAAGAACATTAAAATCTTTCAAAAGCTCAGGGTTTTTTTACAAAAAAAGTCAATTTAAATATGCTACATTACTAGATATTTTACTGATGACCTCATCCACGATTATTGGTTAGCTGATTACATGTATGAACCAACTACCTCTAAAATACAGCTCTAACTTTCTGCTCTGGCACTCAAAGAGCAAAGATCATGTGGATGCATTTTTCTTCAAATGCATCATTTTGTAAAATTTTCACCAGCAAGTCCTTAGGCTAATAATTTTAATATTATGCTTAAATTGAGCAGCCTTGGATGAAAACCCTCTGATTCAAGAATAAGCTGTATAATGACCTTAGCCTAGAAGTTCATACAGGGTTTCCCAACTATATGTACACACATAAATTACAAAGTCTGAACAGGCAACTGATACCCTGAAATTAATTTAGGAAGAGATGAAGATCTTCAGTGAGTCTGGTACTTTGTTTCCCACCCCACATACTATGAAACTGAACAGAAGATATACTTGGCTGAACCCTGCAGACTCACTGCTCTGATCAGCTTCAGAGCTGCTTATTTTCAGGTTACCACATCTCCTGGTGACACACAGCTAAACTCACTCTTAAGAATGATGAATGTAAACACACTGCAAGAAGTTACCCATTAAAATGCACTCTGGATGCAATTGCATAAAGGTAGTCTGCTGCATCATCCAGACTACAGCTCAGCAAGATGAAAGTAATTCTGCACAGACACAGCAGTCCAAACTGCCAAGTTGTGAAACTGAGACTAATCTTTTGGATATCTTTCCAACAACACTACAATAACATGTCTCATTTATATTTAAATTAAGGTGTGTAATTTAAGACTTTCAGCATTTATTGAGTGACCTCAGAGACCCAATATTGTAATAGTTGTATTTTAGATGAATGGCCTTGCCAAGGTCATGGATATGCAACTTACGTTTTGCTTTGAGCAAAGCTCGGTTTAGCCTCAGGAGCTTCATTTATTAAATTCAAATGTATAAGGCAAATATACTTTATGAATACCAGAATCCCTGCTAAACCACATTCCTGAAAAACAGTTCATTTTGCTAGATGATTTTAGAAGAACCTCTTAGAACTCCATCAACGGGCATCTTGAGTAATTTGGCACGAAGTAAAACACTGGTGTTGAACGGTCTGTATCGTGTTTGCACGGCAAGGCTTTGGTAGCCAGGGGGGGCTACAGGGGTGGCTTCCGTGAGAAGCTGCCTGTAGCTTCCCCACATCCGGCAGAGCCAATGCCAGCAGGCTCCAGGACAGACCTTCTCTGTTGGCATTGGCTAGGCCAGTCAGGAACTATAGTAGTGCCTCTATGATAACATATTTATGGACAGAAGAAAGTTAATACACAGAAGCAATTGCTACCTGAGAAAAGATGAGTGAGAATATGTGAGAGGAGCAACTCTACAAACACCACAGTCAGTGGAGGAGAGGCAGGAGGTGCTCCAAGCACTGGAGCAGGGATTCCTGCCTGTGGTGCAGACCATGGTGAGGCAGCTGTGCCCCTGTGGCCCATGGAAGAACACAGGGATGCAGAGATCCATCTGCAGCCCGTGGAGGAAACCCACACTGGAGCAAGTGGATGCTTGAGAGGAGGCTGTGACCCCACAGAGCAGGGTCCTGGGCAGACCCATGGAGAGAGGAGCCTCCACTGGAGCAGGTTTCTTGATAGGATTTGTGAGCCTGTGGGGGACCCACACGGGAACAGGCTGTGCCTGAAGGATGGCACGCTGTGGAAAAGTGACCCACACTGGAGCAGTTTGTCAACTGTTGCCTGTGAAATGGACTCATGCTGGAGAAGTTCATGGAGGACGGTCTCCTGTAGGAAGGACCCCTCCACTGGAGCAGGGGAAGGACTCCTCTCTCCTTGTGCAGTGGCAGGAACATGTGATAAACTGACTCCTCATCTCTTGGCAGTACTGATGGGGAGGAGGTAGAGCCTGGGAAGGAAGGAGGGGTGGGGCAAAGGTGTTTTTAACATTTATTTTACTTCTCATTACCCTGCTCTGATTGTGTTGGAAATTAATTCAATTAACATCCCTAAACTGAGTCTGTTTTGCCAGTGGTGGTATTCGGTGAGCAATCTCTCTGCCATCCTCTCCTAAACTCAGGAACCTTTGGTCATATTTTCTCTTCCCATCCAGTTGCAGAGGGGAGTAAAGAGTGGGTTTGGTGGGTGCCTGGCACTCAGCCAGGGTCAACCCACCACACTGTCTTAAATTTCTCCACTTACCTCTGGTAGTCCATTTGAAGCTACAATACCAGCAGAATTCAAGAAAGGAATGAAGCTTGTGAAATACACATTTTTTACCTAAAAAAAAAAAAAACCAAACAAAAAAACCAGAAAAAATATAACATTAGCAAGGTAGAGAGTCAGTCATGCATACACTGCTTTTGCATCTTTAAATCAAGAAACTGAGACATTTCTGTAATGCACTGTAGTTTGTTTTAAATAAAGCAAGAATGAAACTTGTTGTATATCCAAAACACAGTGATATGTCAGCATGCAAACGCAATCCTTTGCTAGAATATTAAGTGATTGAACTGGAAAAGAACTGCACTCTTTCCAGCCCTCTCATATTTCTGCTTCCATCATCCATCTGGATATTCAAAAAACAGTTCTTTCTACACAGAAATAGATTTAACAGCAAAGGAAAAGACAAGTGGGGTCTTTCAAGATCTCCCACAGAAGCAATGTGCTTTTTGCATACATTTTCTCATCATGGGATACAGCTGTGAAACCCCATCAGAGCAGCCCTGCATCCATATGCTACATGCTGTGATCAGCCTGTTACTTCATATTGTATTCTTCACAGTTCAGTTACCCTGGCAAAATTATCACCCACACCAAAAGGACTTCTTTTGGGTAGTTTTGGTTTGTTTTTTAAACTACTGACTAGAGAAACTACAGAATGATAGAATACTTTCACTACTGAAGGCAATTACTTGACAGAAGAGTTAATCTGGCACAAATTATGACATTTTTTAAAAAGACCATTTAAATAAATACATATTCCAGATGGAGTCTAGCAGCAAGATCTATCAGACTCTAAAGTGCAGGCATTACCTCATCTAAATTACAATCATGCTCTTTACAAAGGATTTCGATAATTTTTGTATCGGTATCAAGCTGCTTTGCAGTACGTGAACTCCTGCTCTGACCTCTTCTTGGAGTGCGAGCTGAACCATTTACAGTCACTGCAGACACAGAAGACTCTGGAAAGATATTCAGAGCCATCACAAGGTTAGAGACATCTTAAGAAAGAAGAAGTTTAGGTTATTAAGCCTAGAAGATTCTATTTCGTATATACTTTTTCAGGTCTTCCCCTTAAATATATTATCCTTTTCATCCATTTAGCTAGGTGAGAAACCTTCACTACAGGAGATCTATACAAAAAGAAAGATAATTTTTTAATGCCTCTATCGGTATTCAGACATTTTGTTTTTAAGAAGCTACTCTACACAGAACATAACAGCACTTTCTGCAAGTAGCTTTAAATGAGAATCAGTTTTGCAAAGACTTATCTTTTCAGAGATGAGCTATTTTTTCTATTTTTATAGAAGTATAAAATAAGAAGCTGAAGGACAAGAAAGTAATGCAGGACTTAAGTGCTGGTGGAAACCTGGAATAGGGTCCTGGAGGGAATTCCTCCTTTCCCCAAATGCCCCCAGGCACACAAGCAGAAACAAACAAGTCCACCTTGAACAAGGTATCAAAAAACCTTAACACAGCAAGATAAAAATATTTCATTTTGCTAAACTCAAAATATATGGCCTCAGTGGCTGAAATATGCCAATTATATTAATAACATACATTAATACGATTAAATATTGTTGGTTTAAACCTGACACTGTAATCAGCATGCCGTTCTCACCTCTAACTTCATTTGCATTTGTCAACTGTTCTGAGAAACTCTGACAAACTACACTGCAGGGGTGGTTGCATCTTAATCCCCTCAGCCTTATTCAGATCATAAACCTTGACGTCATTTATTCCAACACGAAGCCTCTTGGTCACAAGGGTTTGAACAATACATTGTGTTATTTTCTCAAAGAATGCAGAGCTGTTTGACAGTGCATACACAGCTTCACATTAGAAACCCAGTGCCTTGCACTTAGGACAGTGACACCCATATCAGCAATTTAGTGTCAAGTGGCAGCATTTTTTTTTTCAAGATATGATGTACAGAACTAAACTTTTTCAAACATTTTCACTATAAAAAAATAAATCAGCATGGACAGAATTCAAAACCAGGTAGTTTCAATTCAGTGGTTTTTGAAAAGGATCTGCTTTTCAACACTGGAAATAAGGAGCAGCATGTATGTCTGCCCTTATAGGAAGGACAAATTTAAGTTCAAAATAGTACTGGAGGAAAGTAGGGCTCTGCTTGTCCTTAGTCCATTCGTTCCCACCCTTTATTCACATTAGAATAAAAGCAAGGCTACTTGTTCTTACCTGCAACAAATAATCACTAGGTCAGATAAATATCTTCCAAAACATGGAATTTTAAGAATATAGTAGTGAGTACCTCACCTATTCTATGACATTACAATCTAGGTGGATGTTTAGTTGCCAAAGAAAGAAATAAAGCAAATAGATTAAGGCTAAATATACTAGGGTTGCATCTTAACCCAGCAGAGGATAAACTAATTAGTAAAAGAGAGTCACATCCTGTGGCTCCAAATATTTCAGTATATTAACTCCATACCTTGTTGAATAAAATTTTTAACTCAAATAGAATTCTGTCTTTCAAAGTTGCTATAAATATTTACTTTCTCTATCCTCCCAGTGAGGTTTTCCAAGTTTTAGATAATGGATAAACACTTACTGCTGAACAGAAGTTTTTATAGAGAAGACCCATTATATTTTTACTTGAAATAGTGACACTTCCAATAGCAAACAGGATGCAATAAAAGTAAAGCTGTCTACATTTTACCTCTGCTCTTGTATTTTGAGTTGCTATCCACTGTTTTAGCCATTTGTTTTAAATATCTGTACAGTCTAGTATCTTGTACATTTCTGCTGTTGTGATGCTGTTACACACCAACAAAGTAAGAGTTATAGCATCACATTTTCCTTTTGTAACTCAAGACAAACCTAGTTCTCAGTTACAATCTACCCAGAATATGAACTCTTTTACCAAATTAAACCTGCTGTTTTAACAAGTCCCTAAACAACTTGTATGGGCAGAGGACATAGCAAAAATTATATTAAATACACTGCCACATTCAGGTAATTGAATTCAAGCTCACTATCATCTAAATTGAACTAAAACAGAAAAAAATGCATTTTAATAAGCTTAAGAAGCTTTATGATGTTAATTATGAATGCTAGCATGACTAATAGAAATGTAATATATTTACTTTCTACTTCAATGAACAAAAATCAAAAAATACTTACTGTACGGTTCCTTGAGAATAGCAGGAGGTGACAGTTTGATAAAATAATCTAAGACACACAGCAACAACTGGAAAGAAATCACCAGGTCATCTTCCACTTGCAACACTTTACCTGCAAATATTTCAAAGGGTAAAGAAAACCTTTTCGAGATGTTTCACCTAATTCTAGAAATAATTTTGGAAAAAAAAAAGCTTTGGAAGTTCATACAGTAAAACACTACCATTAGAATTCAGGAAGTATCATACAAGGTGCCAGTGTTCTTTAAAGGCCATTGATTTTAAAACTCATGGCTCTTAAGTTCGTGGCTTTAGAGACAGCATACATACAAATAAAATTACTGTGCACACAATCTTGCCCTCAGTTCTCAGTCCTGATTTCTTTTTCTTTTTACTGTAAAGGAATAATCTCTTATTTCTGTGTAATTCCTCATTGCTTTCTTTTTTTGTGGTCTTATGCAAGCTTTTTGAAAGCTGCTAAATATTCAGAAAGCAGCAGCCACTAGTATACAGTGAAGAGAAATTCAAAACATGCTATCACGCTGTATGCTCAGCCTGCCAAATGTATATGAAACTACTTTAAAGTCACACAAGTAATAGCATGAAGAGCACTTTTAAAGCTGCATTATTCCAGTTTTCCCCAAATTACAATTTGTATGTCAGAGATCTACAAGGCCATCCCAAGACAGCATGCATTGCCATGAAAAATGTAGCAAGTTGATAGTGATTTTGAATTTTGAACAGCTACAGATCATTACTTGTACTCTACTTCCAAATGCAATCTTTGTATTTATTTTCAATCAGAAGTAGCAAGCAACACCCAGGCTCTTCTGAAGCTCCAACTATTTTCTAGTAAATTTTAGCTCTCTTTTTTATCAAGAAAAGGCAGGCTAAAAAAATTTAGTGGGTTTTGCTTTATGCTTATGCTTGGAGAACTCTAATGACAAAGCTCCATGAAACTCAGCTGATCCAAGTCCGATTTTGATATCAGGGATGTGTACACTTCACTGATAACACACACCTGGAGTAAGCAGCGCTTGAGATACATGATTCATTCCTTTTAGTAGAAGGAAGGACTACAATGAGACAGGAGCTCCATGAACTATTAAAAATGTTTCATCACTCAGCACTAACTGATGCCTTTTCAAGAAATAGTCGTAACACTCAGAGGACGTGCTTTCAGGGACTTAAAGTACCTTATTATTAAATTTGTTTTATAAAACTATGTATGTTTATAATATATATAAGTCTATTTAAAAAAAATATGCCAAGTAATTATATTTTAATAATCCTTAAACAATTTTTGAGGTAATTATCCATTATCAAAATGCTGTCAGACTACAAAGCACCTCAGAATAGACTTAAATACAGAATGGCAATCTTTACAGTAAAAGAAAAAAAATCACAGCAATTTTAGAAAGCTTAAATATATATGTTTATATACAGAAAGTAGCATCAGTGAAAAGAACAGCCAAACTGCATATAAAGAAATATTACTGAGTAGTTAGTTACAAAAGCCAGACAATCAAAACATTCTAGGTGTGTAAAATACTTACTTGTAATAAGGATACTAGTCTCATGTTGAACACGTAAAACACACAAAGGCACTTCAAAAATATTAATCCAAATTACTGTGTTTTAATCAAAACTCACCTTTTGCCAGCAAAAAAGTAATCCAGTAATTTTTTAGGACTAATACAGAACTGAGTTCAGCAGAAATCCTGTAGGGAAACAAAAATACTTTGCATTGACAGCTCTGTAATAATTTAAACTACAGTGTTTGAAAACATGCTTCAGTCTATGGAACTATTTAACAACATGCAACATTTCTCATACAGTTAAGTTTACTAAAAATCTCATTCCATTCCCTTAGTAATTATAACTACACATTTGAAAAACCTAAGTCCCAGTACAGCCATTCAAGAGTCAGGAAATGTCTGTATCATCCTCAGAAAAGAAAGTGAACACAGACAATTCACTGAACTGCCATGAGCTGTTTTCTCTTCTGCCTTTGACTAATGCCCTATTCTCCAGCCACAGCATGAGCTCAAGCTCCTTTGGGAGTTGCTAAGGCATCTTTTAGTACACTCATTTGTTGCTGTGATTAGGAAGCTCACTCTCCATCAAAATATTCATTTCCACCATGCTGAGACATATTCCACTGGGTGGCAATACTTCATGGAGGAGAGATAGATATAAAAAAATATACTTATATATATATACACTTTATATATACACACCTATGTGCATATATATACACTATATTTTTTTTATAAATATATACTTACATAATATATATAACATATATGTATAGCTCACACATATAGAAATATACAGATTCATAGGTAATATACATAATTTCTGCATCTCCCATAATCTCGTTGAAATTCAAAGTCCACACTGAATCCAAAGTAAACACATGACACTCTACAACTTAGGTCAGTCATGAAGGGTTAAAAGATAAAATGCCATCACATTTTACATCTTATCTTGATAAACACAATTCAGGAAAATCAAACTTACTCACTACTAGGTTGTTCCAGATAAATAAGGCCACAAGTCCTACAAAATCAAAATAAATTCTTATTTTTGAACATGCTTTTGCAAGTAAACTATGCAAGATCTTTGACTTCAATATAGCTAAAAAATATACCAGTTCACAAAACATTTTTCTAACTTCTTAAAAAAATAAAAGCTGACTCAAAGAACAGATTAACAACAGATCAACTATGGCCCTACCAGGCCTGAAATAATGTTGTTTGCATATTTATGCCAAAGCTTAGACAGCAAAACAATTTTAACTTGGTATAATAAAATTGCTCTCTTCCAGAAAGATGAGATTTGTACATAATTCTGTACAACACAGTAAAGTGTGCTGCAGATGCACAAAACACTATAAAAGGGCATTTGAAAACCTTTAGTATTTCTTCAGTGTCACTGCAAGCCTTGTGGTGTAATGTTGCTTCCCAATTATTCTACGTACCTATCATTTCGAGAAAAAATTCAGTTTACGCAAAAACAAACTAGGATATATACACCTTCATCCTATAAAGTATCAAAGGGTGATCTCCTACTGCTGTCAAAGGTTATTTAAGTGATTTGGAAGGTAAAATGTTAAATAAAAAAACACATTAGATAGTAAACCAATCCTCTTTATATCTGTAAAAAGCTTAAAGTGAGTAGCAATAACTTGTCATGCTACTCTTACTAATGTTTGTACTGCAACAAGGGGATTGTTTGACAAAGCATTGTGACAGTTATGGAGTAAAATGTAAGAGGTGTTTATTTAATGCATGTAAACAGCTCAATTTCACTGTTCTGCAAATATTAGCATGCACAGTTTAAATGGGCTCCTATAATACACAGTTTGAAAAATTCAAATACTTAAATGTTGACAGAAAAAGAAATCAATCTCAAAATGAAAAAATACACATTACTTTTCAAACTTGTGGTATAGTGCAAATAATACATCATATTTCTTCTTCAGCCTTGATACAGTGCTATCAACTTTAGTGCTTACAGTATCCATGTTAACATCCACCTCTTTCAGAAACTGAAAAAATGTGCATACACTGAAAAAAGAAAAAAAAAAGATAATACATTATCATAACTCACGAAAACAAACAGTCTGAAACAGCTTTTTAAAAAGAGAAAATAAAAACACATCTCCATGAAAACCCATTGCCTTACTTCACTAGACTCCAGCCTGTTCTTACTATTACTACCAGTGACTGAAACCTCGCCTTGGGAAATGTTACTTGTTTACTTCGAGCCCTACCTTCATATTTTCCAGACATGGGAATACTGTTCAACCTGGCAGCAGAGGTATCTCACGATACAGGCTCTACTACAGAAGGAATATTTTCTTTCCTAGCACAGATACTATCTCTGAAAGTCAGAACTTGCTAACTAGACACACCTTTGTTCTTGCTCTGCCGGTAATACCACAAATATCCAACAAACACCTCTCAGCTCTCCTGTTCTACTATAAAGACGCTCCTACTACTCTAAGAACGTGAACCTTGGCTCCACCCATGCTAAAGAAAGATCTAGGAATGAGAACTGAAGTAAATGCATTGAATTATATGGAATTTCAAGTCTTTCAACAGGTATTGGGGCAAGGAGATCTCCAACATTTGGAAACATTATTACACATGGGATCAAAGCTCTCCCTACTCATCCATGTAATATTATGGCCATCAAGGAAGCATTTGCTATGTTCATAGCTAAAATGAGCAGATTGCTAAAAATTAAGAAGGGGGAAGCTATCAAATATATTCAACTATTTCAGCTTTATCAAATACATTTTGATCCTTTATCAGAATATAATATTCTGAGAGACTTTTTGATCTTTGTCAGATTAAAGAAACAAGATACAAAACCAGTCACAAGTTCATTTAAGAACTTATCATGGAATAAAAGATCTTTCCAATATATCTGAAGGCTCTAGAGGATAAGATGACTAGTAGAAAGCTCTGCTAGTTTGACCTTACAGCTGACAAAAAGCCCAGGGCTAACAGGCAATTGAGTATTGCTAAAATCACAATCAGCAGAGTAACAGCTTACTCTTTGAAACCCTAAGGGAAAAAGTCTCTCAGTTTTCAGCACAAGTTGGTGTGTGGAACTTGGGTGGAACACGCTGAATGTCGCTGCACAAACGTAACTGGCTTTCAGCCACGTGGTTCCAAGGCAGTCAACACTGAAGAGATTTAGTCAAAACACTGCATCTGACTCTGCTCTGGGAGATGATGCAAGGTAGAAGGGGGCATGGAGAAGTCTAATCCTAACAGATGACTTCAAGGAAAAGGATATTCTGGCCCAAGGTTATTGCCAGGACTTAGCCTCCTGCCCTAGAGCATTGAGAGGCTCTGCTCCTGCGTATGCTTTCCACACACAGCACAGGTACTATGCAGGTGGCACTGGAATTCTTTCCCTTGGCTGAATCTAACACAAGCTGTGCCTAGTGCTTTTTCCACCTAAATTTACCTTAAAAGCAGATACTATAATTTTAATTTCTGTATTATGAACTTAGTTAATATACAATATAACAGTAACACTCCCCTAGCAGAAAGCATGTATGAAAGTACAAAGTTTAGACTGGCATTAAAATGTTTGAGAAAGAGTAGCATGCTGGCAAACTACTCAAAGAGCAGACTTTTTTTCCCCCTACTTCTTGATTTAGCCTAAGCCTAATGCTGGGACAAAGGTTTTATGGAAAATCTTCACAGAAGGAAAGAAAAATATTTTAAGTGCAATTTGCACCAACCTAAACTGATAAATACTTTAAGGGAAAGCAAGAACAAGAATAAGCTCTGTGTTACAATCAAAGCCAGCCACAGATGAATCAAACAAGTATCACTGCTCCCTCAACTAAAATATAATAGCAAGACTTCTAGTTTACCAACATATTCAGGACTTCCATAAGTAACCTTCATTGTAAAATCTACTAGTCAGATACGCACAAAGATTCACTATACTTGAAAGACATTCTCTTTGTAAAAATGTTGGTGAGTTAATTGTTGAAATCTAAATTCACATACTTAAACTCACTTACCTTATGTTTATACTTTTCAAAAGCTCAGTGAAAGTAAATGTCACTTCATCCAGATCAATTGCTACAATAAAGATACATACTCCCCATGTTTCCTTTTTCTTTTTGTTACAAGCCTTTCAGAAAAAAGAGAGGAAACAGATTTTATTATTCAATAAAAATGGGTAATACATGGAAAGCATTAATTAACAGGATCAGAAATGGTTAAACAAAACATCCTCAAACAAACATTTGACTATGATAGCCAATTATTTGATAACAGGAAACCATTCCAGGTTTTACAACACAGGTGAAAGAGCAAGCACTTCAACTGTTATTCCTACAGTACAAGATCAGTTTTACCCATACAATTCAGCAAAGCTCCGAAATACAAGCTTTGGCTCCATGGGACGTTTATGAAAAGCAGAAGTCATGACTCCCCCTTTTTTTTTTTTCCCCCTAAATTACCATATTTGACCATAAAAAAGACACTGAAGGTTAAGGAGTAAGAAGCCAAGCCATAAAAAAATAACTAAAATCTTTACAATGACAGGCAATAAACACACATAAGTGAGTACATTGTGTCAACCACTCATCACTGCTAAAGCACAAACCCATCTCTGCTTAGTAAAGTGTGACAGTAACAAGGCAATTCCAGCCATTTTCCTATCATACCTCTACATTTAAGGTCTGCCTTCTGCTACTTAGAAGGCACAAGTTATAGCCAATCATCCTTCATCAAAAGAAGCCAACCCACAATCACAGGCATGGCATCCACACGGAGTAGAATTCCCAATGATGGTTCACAAGCCACTCACTTGGAGCCAGACAGGCATCACTTAAGATTTCAATACCCTTCCACCAAAACAGCATCATAGTGGAAAACCTCTGGAGAACAATGATTTGCACAGAAAAAAAAAAAAACCTTAAGCAGGTCTAATCCAGGTTTTGGAAACAAAGCTATTTTGAAGACAGAACAAGGTATGGGTGCAGCCCTGCGAAACTCCAGGAACAGCAATTGCAAAACACTTTTCAGACATCCAGCATCCTTGTGAATAAAACTCCAACACCACCCAGGCCCACAGCAAAGGAGCAGGATCTGAGTGCATGTCTCTGCAGCTCTAGGTCGGACACGACATCTGTTAGAGGACAGAGGTGAAACGGAGCACCAGGAGCAAGTGAATGGAAACACTGAATTCCTGCTCTTCTACACTGCTTAGCTTTAGCCCACTCCCTGGCCCACTTTTCTGTCCTTTCACTGATCACTCCACCTAACTGCCTCCTAGACAACATTGATGTGAGCTGCAGGGGCCTGTTAACTCTACAAAATGCTCCCCAAAGGCAACAAGAGTAAGGCTGCACCAGAACTAGCTCACTCCATCTTATGTGGTCTTCCAAACCTGCTCTGAAGTGCTCTGCACTCACAGCATCCACTCATATCCTTGCTTAGTCAGCAGTAATTATGACCAATAACCTGCTGTGCCCATAAATGATACAATGTCACTCATACTGCCAACAATTATATATTTTTTTTGCAATTATTCTGTATCTTTCTTGGGAACAGTATTTACACATCAGGGGAGACTGACTGGAGGCCTACTCCAAAGAACAAAAAGCTTCACTGGCTTGTGCCACTGTGAAGAGTTACAGAACAGGCTTCAAAGCAAAAATAATCAGCCACCCTCAACAACCTAGTAACTGACAATTATTAAAGTCAGTACTTTCTTCCTGAATTCCTGTTTGGGTGTTTCCACAAATCATGACTCCTCGCACAAGAGAAAATAATTTTAAAATAAGCTATTAACAGACTGAGATGCATTTGTTGATACTTACAGGGATGTAAAAAATTGTGAAGGTTAGTGCTAGCTAGTGAACTACTGAGAAGAAGGATGACTACACACAGACTTAGCGCACACCTGCCCTTGGAGTCAGCTGATTTTGTTAAATAAATAAGTTCCCTTCATTCCATGCTTCTGCAAACTCAGACCACGATGTTGTCCTGTAAATACAACATCTTGTAGGGCAGGAAGACTGAGTGCTACCAAGTGGTGAAATTGTTCCTGGTTTGTTGCCTATCCAAACAAGCCTAGCTTTCCAGGGCAGCCTAGCTCAATTCTGGCAGCATGAATGCTGAAAGGCTACAGCAATGGTTTATTTGATAGGAGAGAGGTCTGGTTTTGCAAGAACGACCTTTAAACTCCTTGTCCAGTATGGGTTGGGGTAACAATTCATTTGTTTCTACCATTAAACAAGAAGGCAGTCTCAGAGGCAACCTAGAAATCCACGAGATTCAAACCATTACAGTGAGTGAAACTTCAGTAGCAGGACTACTCCCACACCTATTGCTGATGGTACAGGATGCTTTGGACACCTTCTCCTCAATATAACATGTTGGATGACTCTTGGCCTAACAAGAAAAATTACACATAACGCAAGATAAATAGATTATGGGTTGGGTTTTTTTTTTAGTAGCAAAGAAATATATAACATGTTGGATGACTCCAACATAACATGTTGGATGACTCCTGGCCTAACAAAAAAAATTACACATAACCCAAGATAAATAGATTATGGGTTGGGTTTTTTTTTTTTTAGTAGCAAAGAAAAGGTGAGCAGCACCTGAGCATGCCTGCATTATAACATAGCTGAAGGAAGAAGGAAAGGAAAACATGAAAGACCACTGGACTGGGACTATCCCACCAGCTACTGCTGGTTAAAACAACCAAAGACACAGGTGAACAGCAGCTTTCTCAGAAAATAAGGTATCTGCCATAGCCACACATGAAGATTTCAGTGATTTTAATCCATAAATATTGTTGTGGTTTGACCCCAGCTAGCAACTAAGTACCACACAGCTGCTTGCTCACATCCCATCCCTGCAGTGGGAAGGAGAATCAGAAACCAACTGTCATGAGTTGAGAAAAGAACAGTTTAATAACTGCAACAAAATAAAATGCAACAATAACAACAACATTAATAATAATTGCAATGGAAATTAAATATAGAGAGAGGCATGAAACCCAATAGAAATAAGTGATGCTCAATTCATTTGCTCACCACACACTGACCAATGCCCAGTCCATCCCTGAGCAGCAATCAGCAACTTCCAGCAAAACTCCAGCAGTTTATCTACTGGGCATGACATTCTGTGGTATGGAATACCCTGTTGGCCAGTTTAGGATGCCTGTTCTAGCCATGCTCCCTCTAGATCTTTGTGTGCATGCCCACTGGCAGAGCAAGGGAACCTGCAAAGTCCTTGACTTAGAGCAAGCAGTACTTAGCAATAACTAAACACCACCATTACCGACATTCTCATACTAAATCCAAAATTAATTCAGCACTATACCAGCTGCTGGGAACAAAATCAGCTTTATTCCAGCTGAAACCAGAACAAATATAAACATCATGGGGTAGGAGAAGGGGAGAAGGGATAAGGAGATGTCTTCCTGGCAAGTCACGCGCAAAAGTCCTCTCCTCTTCACACCCCTTCCCAAGTTCACTTATTTCCTACACAAATGAGTTAAAGTTGCCTGTGGAACAAAAACACAGCAGCATCGCTCCTTCCAATTATTTTGCTTTGTTCACAGCCAAAGCAGATGATTTATCTCAGATGGAATTGAATGCATGGGAATGAAATGAAGACAAATTCATAGCCAGAAATTAATTTCTGTGGGTTTTCTTTTTCACCAGTCTGACTCAAGATCTTTGTTGATACAGCATCACTACAGAAAATGGGCAAGACAGCAGCTCAACATCTGCCCTTGGCTGTCCTTTAGTTTCAGTAAGATGACTTCCAGTGACCTTAATTCAACTGATCATGAAGCAAAGCCTACACACCAATCACTAGCCCTAAGATTACTGAACACCTAGTAGTCTACATAGATTTCTTTCTCTTTTTATCATCTTTTACTTAGGATTCCAAGGAACCAATACTATAACTTTGGGGAATGTAGGTTAGTTCTGTTGGGCAAATAATAGTTTTCTGTAGGAAAAAATCTAAAACTCTTACAAAAGCTTTCAAAATATTTCTCATTCTGGACCTACCATTGCTTTTATTTGATCTGTTTTTTACCAGATGACTAGCTTACTTGAATCAAGAAAAAACAATCTGGGAGGAGTCACTGGCTTAAAACGCTCATCCAGCACTAACTGTTGTGAAATGGGATTCTTGCTTATTTTCTTTCCAGATGTAGCTGCAAGGTGTTAAAGGCACAAACAGAAATAACTTCTGTTCTCTGCCTCAAGAGATTCTCCAGTGCTCAACCAGTCCCAGGGAGGAGATGGTCACAGGAAGTCTCAGCTCCAGTATGCAGCTAGAGATGTTTACTCTTCTGCCAACACTGATAACCATTTTGATGACAGCCTACAAAAGTGATCCAGAAATAGAAACTCCAAATGATGCTGCATAAAAGAAGGTCAAGGGAAATGTACACGAGAAACATGCAAAGACAGATGGATACTTGAATCAAATGGGATATAGGATATCTCACTGTAAATACCAAGCACCTGATTTTTGAACAGAAAGATGCGGAACTTGGTGTACTAAAATCTCAGTTACTACATTCCATTCAATACAGATGGTACAAGAAACATTCACAGACATTAGTTAGAGAGAGTCCAAAGGAGGCTATAGAGATGATCAGAGGGCTGGAGAAAGTTGGGGTTGTTCAGCCTGGAGCAGAGGAGGCTTCAGGGAGATCTTATAGCACCTTCCAGTACCTAAAGGGAGCTCTAAGAGAGCTGGAGAGCGACTTTTTACAAGGGCATGTAGAAATGGGACAAGGGGAATGGCTTCAAACTGAAAGAGAGCAGGTTTAGATTAGATATTAGGAAGAAATTCTTTTCCTTGCTGTGAGGGTGGTGAGACACCAGCACAGGTTGCCTAGAGAAGCTGTGGATGCCCCATCCCTGACAGTATTCAAGGCCAAGTTGGATGGGGCCCTGAGCAACCTGTTCTAGTGGAAGGTGTCTCTGCCCATGGCAGGGAGGTTGGAATGGGAAGACCTTTAAAGGTCCCTTCCAACCCAAACCATTCTAACTTTACATGTTTATGACTACAGTGGGTGGAAGATAGAGAATAGACTCAAGAAGCTCTCACAATAGAAAACTGTTCAGAATAAAAACCTGCAGGAAAAATATCCCAGGTGAAAAAAAAAAAATCTGATAGTGACCATTACACACCCTGTCTACATATAAGAAGTTCTGTGTAAAGACAATTAGATCCTCCATTTTTCGCCAATACCAGTTTTAAATTTTCTATTGAACATTGTCTAGTATGGAAGATTATTATTAGTTCTCAATGGATGAGATAAAATTCAAATATAATACCAGCTAAAAGTAATGAAGCCAATGGAAAGTAGTGAACTAGTGAAAATAGCTCATCTGATATGCAAAGTTCCTATTACACTTTTGCATATAGCAAGACTGGAGGGGTCATCAATCCTTCCCCAGGACAGGAAGAAGATGAGTAAAAAAAACCTCTATACCAATTGTCTGAGCTTTTAAAGTGCAAGGGCACATACAAGCAATGCATCTGCTGCTAAAATACTGAATATCATCAGCAAGAGCCCATGGCAGTGATTTGTTTGTTTTGGGACTTTCAGTAGCTCTTTGTTTTTTAACAACAGAGGATCTTAAAATATCTGTAATTTTGCTCATCCATCCAAAGCTTCAATGGATTCAGGTTCAGATCAGCTGCAGTTCCATAAATTAGAGGCAAAGTCTAGACAGAAAATATGTTATTACCTCATGTGTTTCATGCTTTTGCCAAAAGCAAGAGGCCTCTCTGTCTTTTAACATGAGGATGAGATGGCTTACCAATTAAAATGTTCTCCATTTAGTAAGAAACCCCAACCAAAAGGAACTAATTTAATTTAAATGTAAAATTTTAGGGACTGGGGACACTTGGCCTGCTGAACATGAACATTTTGGTCTATACAGACCAACCTTCCATATTTAGGTCATCATTATTTCATTCTTCAACTCAAGCTACAGTTTACCTTGTACATTTTCTGAGAGGGTGGATGACCCCCACAGTATTCCCCGGATGGGGGGTAAATCCTTACTGCTAATGAGAGATGAACGGGACTTCTGAATCTTCTGGGACTCAAGGTTGTTTATTGCTATTTTACCAGTAAAGTAAAAGTCAGCAGCATAGCATGAAGTTGAGGAGATGCAAAAGGCATGGTACAAAAAATCCACCACCCTTTTATAGACACATCAACCAGTTATACATTATTTTTATTTTTTTACCAATGCCCAATGAATACTTGGACACACAGACAGGAATCGCGGCATTTTTTAACCCATTATTTTATGCTACCAATACTGAAAAATATGGAGTAGGGGAAGAAGGAAGAAGTAGGTAGAAAAAGGACAACAATACTCCATCTTGGTCTTTTTTGCTTTATCTACTTACTATACTAAAAAACCCTAAAAACTCTAAGATCTTCATCCTGTGACAAATCACATATTATACAAACACTTGACTTACACCTTTGTAAATTCTAACTCATTCTAAAGGCTTTGCAGCCTTTTCCATGGACAAAGGTTAAAAGCAGTGTTGTACAGAGGGGTGTACAAGGGGGTATAAATGTCTCAAATAAGGTAGGGAAATAGTCTCCATATTCTAGACTCCCACCGTTTTTTTCACAAAGCAGTTCAACTCCTGTGCAAATCAAGTGCTCTGCAGCATCTGCACACCAGTGTAAGTCACCAGGTGGAGAGAACTTCAGGATGTAAGATAAGTAATTAGAAACAAGAAAAAATGCCTAAAACATCTTCAGATGCTAGAGACTTTCTGAGGGAAAAGGCAGCAATAATAAATTCTCATGGGGTACAGAATTTTACACCACAGGCTTGAATTATGACAGAAACAAATTAGTACAGTACTTGGGGAAAAAAACACATGGGCAAAGAAAGCTATACTAGGAAAACCTAACTACACAGACTGCGGATCTTTCACCATGACAGTTTTTTAATAGCAAGTTAGACAAATATTTGATAAAAATGATTCAGGAATTCCTGAGTCTGAACAGCTGAGCTGCAGCAGGAGAACAGTCTCCCAAACAGTGCTATGAACAGCCAACAAAAAATGGAGCCCCTACCCACGCACCACATAATACGTCCAACTAAGCTGATGAGCTTGAAGCATACCAGACCTGCCTTAAGGTCCTTGGCAGACTCCAATTTCTATCAATTTCCTAAACCACTTCAGTTTTCTTTGGAGAAGTTTGGTTCCAATTTAGTCACCATGTCATCTGTTCCTCACACGGGTTCTTTCCAATATATTCAGCAACAATTCGCTCAAGCTTTTTATTCCTGCTTGTATCACCACATATTCTCCTTCAGATTCTCATTTTGTTGCTCTCTACCAAAACAAACAGTAGCAGAATATAACAAATGCCCTGAGATCTTTCATAGCAGTATTAGTATGGCTTCCTGGACTACTTTAATATCTCTTACACCAACAATCACATGCTGCTCAGCAAAGTATGTTAGTAATTCCACTAAATCTATTCACTCCATCTAGAATTTACTGGCACTATTGGTTCATAATACAGATTTCAGGAGAGTTACAAAAAATTTAGAGTACAAGAAAAGCAAGCACCAGAGCCAACTGTTAAGCCAACAACAATCAGTGCGTAAGAGTGTTGAAATTAAGACAATAAAACTACAACTCTAAAACTTTCTGTTTACCTAGGCAGCTTGGTTTGGTAATGAAGAGAAATGACAGAGAAGACAAAAGCATTTGTCACATGACACTAACACAAAAGCTCTCTTTACAGTGGGCTTGCATGGGAGTTCACCAGATATCAAAAGAATTTAAAAAGAATACATCTTCCTGATCACACATCAGACACCTTCCTTCAGCCCATACACCAAGAGCACTGGCTCAGTACAACATTTCTGGAACCACAGTTTGGGGTTCTGTCTAAGAGATGTTGAGTTACCATTTTATTGTAGAAGAGTAACATTAAACTCTAGCTGTCACAGAGGAAAGCTTTAATGTTGTCCCACTACAAAGGAAAACATCACCATCTGTAACAGTCAGCTTCAGTGCTTTTTAACAGTCCCTCTCCAAAGATACAGCTTTTACAACTACAGGTCAGCTACATTTTTCAGAAAAATTGTGTTACCATCTCTCTCTTGTCACCTTTCTCCACCTCAACGCCTCCCAAAGAGGTTCAGCTGTTTCAAGGACTCAAGGCCCAGCTGCAGTAGGGTGCAGCTGTATATCCTTGACTCACACACGGAGGAAACAGATAACTTGAGAGCACTGCAAGGAAAGCTACAGTGCACAGAAAGAAAGTGCAAGATAAGAAAGCTGACGTTTCAGAGAGAAGTATCGTCACTAGTAGCTCAAATGCGCAAGAGAAAAAAACACCAGTGTGGAAAGGTGACATCCTGAAGGAAAAAAAAGCAGTGGCTCCAGTGGACATTGGCTTTCAATCCATGGAGCAGCAGGTAAGTTTTCCCCTCCTGACTGATGCCTGCCTAGCCAGTGAAGTGTCTCATTGAAGCACAAGCATATTTAGGCTGATAGGTCACCACATTCTAGCAATTTTTTTGAATATGCCTGCCAAAAATAATTGCTTTATACTTTTAGGCCCCACGTACCCACCTGGCTTGCAGAGTCTCTGCACACGCACCCTAAGTGACTCCGAAAGGACAGTACTACAAGATGTTTTCACTTCAAGTCACTAAATACTCATTGAGCAAGGATACAGCACATGTTCAGACTACATCCAAACCCACACTTAAACCCTGAATATCTTCCAGTTACCACAGTACCTAAAGTCTGGGCCATACTGCTTCCTAGTTAGCACTATAAATGCCCTTCACATCCTCAAGAGATTTGGCAGGCACAATTCTAATGTCAGCCACAAAGAACAAGGCCAGTGAGCCAAGAAAGATAAGGTTTCAGGTCTTTGTACTTTGTAAGTGGCTTGAGAGGGGGATTCTTAGATGCTACCTCTATTTCCATCAGTGGCCTGATGATTTAAGCTTCCTTGAGTCAAACCAACTACACTGTTTAACAGAAGTGTTCTGGTAAACATTTGTCTCAACTGGTGGCCTGCTGTTTCCCTTTTTGCTTCAGAACAGAAAGCTACTACACAGCTTCTGTTCTAGGTCAGAAATGAACAGGTTAGTACTGAACCTCACTGACTAAAAGCTGGTGCTTGCAGGACAAACCCTGGGACAGCCCCTGCACCACAATGCCTTCACCAGCGGGTAGAAAAGAGCAACCTCCTCCTGAATCCGTGCAACTTGAACTAGAGAGTCACCCTCACCATGATTGCAGCTTGACTTGGGAAAAGAAGCAGCAATTAACCAGGCTGTTAATTCACTTCAGGGTCAGGTGAAGCCTGCTCTCAGCTACAACTAGCAACTCCAGTGCCTTCCAGGTCCCCATGGAGGCACAATGCCTGCCTGCCAGCTTACTCATCTCAACACCCTGCAGATACATCTGTAAGTTTGAGGAAAGGGTCGTGGATTGAAACACAGAATAATGTAGATTTTTTTTTTCCTGTTAACTGAAAGGCTCTCAGCAATCAGTTTTAATTGCAACACAACAGATATTAGCTTTATATAAAAATGAAGGTCTGGTTCTGAATAGGTAAAGGAGGCAATCCTCAGATGCCAAAAGGTTTCAAACACTGTGTATCCTACCTGGCCACTGCTAAGTAATGATCAGTGAAAACAAAACTTTACCTGTAAATGAATTTTGCAGGATTATACTGAAACCTGCCTTGTTTTTTTTCAGTCAAGGGAACTGACTAGTCCTGTTTTCATTCATATAAGAGAACTCAATTATGCTTTTAGTTAAATGCCTCCCATAAATGTCCATGACCAGAAATTTTATCTGTTACTGAAAGAGCTGTGCACAGTCTCCCTCTCATGCTATTGTAACACAGTGACGTGAATGCATCAAGAGCTGGTATATATCCACACTGCAGTTTAAAAAATACAGATAACAAACTATTAGTAGTGACCGCATAGGTGTGGCAGGTCAGCTCAAGTTGCAGAAGGCTAAGCAGAAGTCACACCATGTACAGCAATGCAAGTCCACACAGTGGGAATAATACCCCAGCTAAGTATTACAGAACTGCATCTGGACTCTATAACAAAGCTTCTGCCATGACTTAGTTCTGTTATAGCTGTTCTCTGAGTCAGTTTGTTGACACAGCAGTCATACTGAGGAGAAGGAAAAGTAAAAATCAAGAAAGGGCCTAACATTTTATTAATCTGTTCACACATGCCCAATGACTAACTTTGAACGGAAATGCCTCAATGATAAGCACAGGTTAACATTATGCAATAGAAAAGTATAATATACAGACATTCCTGTCTCTGCAATAGTCTTCTCCATACCCTTTTCACAGCCTCATAAAAGAAGAAGACGAAAAAGCACACAGAAACACACAATGAGACAACTTGTATAAAGCTGACTACGACATATTTAAAATTACTTGCGCTTCGAAGACTTAACTGATCGCATGGTGCTGTTTTCTACTGTCATTTGTTAGTAATCTAAAAGGATTCCTGAGCACGTACCTTTATCGCAAAACATTAACAAAAAAGGGCAATCTACAAAAGCCAGTTTACAGAGACGTGAGCACGGCAGCATCCCACCTCAGTCTACTTTCACTTCGAAAAAGCTAAGTCACAGCATGTGAGCTTTGGCTGTGGGACCCCCGGCCGCCGCTGCCGCAAAGTTACGGCTCAATATCTGAGCAGCAGCACAGGACAGCCACTACTGCGGAGCGATGCTACGAGCAGCAGCTACTCACTAGAGCTCCATCCGCCGCCGATAAGCTCTCATACGTCTTCCACGCTTTCTCCCTCACGCTGTCCGACACCTTCAGCGCATCACAGAGCACGACGAAGTCCGCTTCGCCGACCTCGAGCCTAGGAAAAGCAGCACACACTGCCAGCGGGGACACCGGACAGCGAGGCGACCAGGGCACCCACGCCACCCGCTGCCGGAGCCGCCCCGAGGTGACACCGCCCCACAGCCCGGAGCCCCGGCGCGGAGAGCCCCCAGCCCGGGCGGCGCTTACCGTGGGGCGGCGGGGGGCGCGGAGCCGCCGTCGGGGCTGTGGCGCTGGGTCCTGGCGGCGCTCGCCCTGCGCGGGGGCTTGGGCGGCATGGCGGGAGCGGCTGCCGGGAGCGCCCGCCGCGGGCG